>JAWPHD010005903.1:0-153985 GCA_037043455.1 Cyrtodaria siliqua | reverse complement strand
CATATGCTATAAAACAGCTTAATGCATACGTATTTACAAGCTCCGTTTACTTTCAATGTAACAGGAAACGTCAATATTCGCCCATATTGACGTGTAGTAAAGTCACACTGGGCGTGTAATGTATACTCGTTCTTGATTGGTGCAATTGTCTGTCCATGTCAAAGTACGTTTGTCACGTGATCTAAACAATGTTGATATAATTATGAAAATTCCCACGATGTAACGACAATATGTTTATTTCAAATAAATATTTTTGATAAAAATTAAATGTTAAAACCTATTGTTTTGTTCTAATTCTTGCGTATGCAAAACAAAGGTTATAAGATTTGTATTGGATATATGCACTCGTTCTTCGGCGTATACATATTGCTCTCCTAAAGCATGAAGATTGCAAAGGTGGGTTCAGATATAGCCAATAAATACGGAAAAGTGGATCCCTTGGAAGCAACAAACACAAACAAAAGATGAAAGTAGCAGACTCAGTTGTACTGAGCCTGCTTATGAGGGGTGGTGTGACTGCAACACATCTCACGCCTCCTAGCACCGGCTTTAAGCGATATTCTACTTTAAAACCACAAAGATTGGGCTTACGATAAGAACGAATTACAGCAAGCACTTGACTTTATTAAAAAGGCACACTGTGAGACATCGCAAATACAAAGGGGTTGAAAACAACCTTATGATCCACTGAATGGATTTCAATTACAAAAAAAACACAGTTAAGTTAATTTACACATTCGTATTCTGTTTAATTCTGTTTAACCTATATAGGATGTACAACTATTAGACGATGTATATATGAATTGGCTATCTAGATTTCCAACAGACGATAAGGATTTATATTAAGGAGACAAAGTCGGTAAAAAATATATACTGTATAATTTTCCGGATAATAAAGCTACATAAACAGAAACGAAAACATGCAAACCATGGTCATTGTAACAGCAATAGTACAATATACATATATAATGTGCTAATAGGGCATTCATTCACGATAATTTGGATTGGCAATTTTCCTCTCAAGCTTTTTCTTCTATGTGTCATTTTTAGAAATACTACATACTATGCCCTTTAAATTCTGGTTAATATAGTGACATTTCTAGCACCTAACTAGTGCATTTACATCATACAATGAAATACGACGACTGGACGTGTGGAATTGTTAAATATCTTATACAAAAACATATTACCTATTTTACAAGTACACAATAATCATAATTATAATTATGTATTTGTGAACAGGTTTCTTTCAAAATATTTTTATACATATACCCTTTACCTATGACAATTACTTCCAAAAAACTAACATAAACGCATGTTTAAATCTATAACAATTGAACGAGTCAACACGTTTTCTAGTCAAACCGACATGTATTGGTATACTTGTAGTACTTAATCTGACACGTTCATGGATTAAAGGGACACAAGGCAATCTTGATTTTGTTTGTTCAATCATTGATATTAATTATAAGATTAATATAAAGTCAATTGTTTTTTCACATCACTAACTGGTGATTATCGCACCAATAATATATTTAAACATATGAAAGAATAAGCGGAAAAAACTTTTATTTAACTGATGTTTGCAAGTCAAAATGATACTTTATTAATAAATCGAGACGCTAATTGCTAATTGTAATGCTTGATAAAAACTTCAAGATTGCCGTGTGTCCCTTTAACGTAACACGATTTGTTTAGTTGTCCATAATGCTCTGTAAGTTACAGAATGTAACAACTGTAATAACAACACATTGTTTCAGACGTATCAGTTAGATGATCATTATATAAAGAACGGTTAACCATACATGATCATGAAAATTAAACTACAGAACTCTTTAGTTACAAGTTATACACAAAAGTTCCGTTGGTATTTGAAAACACACATACAACTATTGCTAATCATATACGCACTCACGAATGCAGCCTCCTCCGCCCATCCCACAGACATAATAATGTTTACTACAGGTTTGGAACATCAATATTAAAAAATAATAGTACTACATTTGTTTTACCAAGTCACAGTAGTTGATTATTCAAGGTGGAATATATATACGCAAGCTCCGTTTTACTTTCAATTTATTTAAGAGTCAACGTCAATATTCGTCCGTATTGACGGATTCATGTTGATGTTTTGTACTGGATACTATTTCACATGCTCGTTAGGGATTGATGCAATGTGCAGTTTATGTCATGGGAAGTTTGTCACATGATGTAAATATTATAATGTGTTTTTTGTTTTTTTCATTTTTTGGAAATCCGCTACTGTTAAGAAAATATTTTTGTTTGAACAAAATGTTTTTGTTACACAACTAAATTTTAAAACCTATTATTTTATTACTAATAAATAGATATTAAAAATAAAAAGTAGTATAGAATGATAATTAAGAGATACGAACAAGTAAACCAGTAATACAATGCTATCTAAATAGTTTATATACACTCACTACTCGCACCTATTCCCTACTGAGCGACACCATATAGCGCCCTCATACGCCAAAGCAGTCCTTATTACGCCAGAAGAACTCGTGCATGTATCCAAATCCTAATAAAACCCTATAATTGTGTATAATTGGCCTTACTTGAACAAAGAAGGTGTAGCATTTATCGGAACTCTACCACTCTTTAGCACAATCTTGTAAGTACCATTCTCTTTACTTGGAAAAAGATCACTATTCCATTAATATGCCCCACTATACCTACTACAATAACAGTACCATACATACAGCTGACTAGACAATCCAACGCATACATTCAATACTATCCATCCTTCTTCTTTGATTTAGTTCTAATTCATGATCCTACATAATAAGATCCTTTTATTTCCAAGCCCGTGATGATACAACATAACATTTCACATGGCAACAGTGTAGATTTTATGAACATTAATCTACAAGCTAATCTGCTTAACAATGCAAAATTCTACCGCAACACACCCACAACAAACGCGCGCACACACGCACACACAAAACAGTTTCCTCACACACACACCGTCAAAGATCATATAATTTTCATTCGCTGACTTGACGTTAAGAAGACCTATATACAAACTACATAACAATAAACATCAATATGATTAAATTCATTAAAATAATGTCCTATTTATACCAATTTCCATATTGTGTTCCGTTTTTTGTAATTTAAATGCATTTAAAACAAAGCTGCACATCTTCCAAATGTATACTTTATATTACGAATTGAGTAATTCTAAATATTTCATCATATTCATGATTTAAACGCACCCAAGGAATACCGTCCATCTTCTTTATGGATGGTGGGTTGTCACCAGTGGCCATCCAGATCTGTGTATCGTTACGACTACCGTCTGAATTATACAGACGGCCAACAAGGTGTGCAATATTGTGTGATGCTTTGTAGAGCAAGAAGGTCATTTTGGTTGTTTATGTTATCGGGACCGAGACAGCATACCAATGTGAATTTTTATTTCTGTATGCAACATGCTGGCTATCAGAGAGATTTGCATTTGTAGCAACACACGCGGGAATGGGCTGGGGAATTTCCATCCAGAAAGAAAGCATTCTTTCAGCCGGGAATTGCCTCAACTTCTTTTCCAAGTCTTGCAGTACAGGGTCCTCCCTAGGGGTCGGGTGAAACCATACAGTCGGTATTAATGCATTTCCATGTGGGATTTTGTTAAACTTGTTTTGGAATAGGTTCCATAAATGTGTCGCCAAGTAGCGTAGGAACCGGACTAAAATTCTCCTCGCCCTCAAAGTAGTTCACATTATTGCGATCGATAGTTTTGGTGAGTATACGGTACGCAGCATTTGAGTGCAGCAAGCAACCCCAGGGCTGGTAGAAAGTAATAGACTGTAATGAGTCGGTGAGATAGTAATATTGAGTCGGTAAAGTGACCGGAAGTAAAGGAAACTCTACAGCATATTTACCAATGGGGGCGGCCAATAGATCCATGTGCTATGAGAGCCAAATTGATCGTTTCGCCTGGCGGCTTCTGTTTCTTTACCATTTCAATTCTTGGGTCCTAACTCGTCAAAAACAGGCTGAAGCACTCGGTGGACGAAGGTCGCAGATGACATCTCCAGTACTCGTTTTGAATACCCCACATGGGATTGTAGTTGTTAACAAGAGGGTTGTCGGATTATCATTACGGCATGTTTTACCCAGTTTTGCTGCAAGTTCGTCAAGCAATCTTTAAGTTCCTGTAGCAGCAATTCTCTGGAAAACAATTTTACAATTGATATATATAGCTACAAATTGTTACTGAGTAAAACTACGCATTGTAACAATAGGCATATGTATGAGAAATTCATCTCATAAAATAGCATGATAATATTTTCAGAAAAGATAAAACACGGTAACAAGAAGTCTGTAACATACCTAAGTTTATTAATCTGATCATTGACATCCTTAAGCGCCCTTTCTGGAAAACAATTTTACAGTTGATATGAAAAGCTGCACATTTTAACTTTAAAAGTAAAAACCATGCATTGTAACAATAGGCATATGTATGAGAAATTGATCCCAGAAAATAGCATGATAGCTATTTCAGAATAGATAAAAACACGGTAACAAGAAGTCTGTAACGTACCTAATGTTTCTAATCTGATCATTGACATCCTTAAGCGCCTTTTCCATTTGGCTGGCTTCTCTGTCGAGGGCATCCGCAGCGTCAGATGGCGGATCCGTTGTTCAAGCTTATGAGTGATCCAACCATCTCTCGAAATGCTAACTCCAGCGCCAACAGCTCGTTCAAGAACTTTTACCGTCAAAATCGGTAGCTGCTCAGATGCTTTGAAAAGCTTTACGAAACGTTGTTCAAGTTCAGTTTTCAGTACATAATCCGTTTCACGAAATACTGTTTGTACTAATGATTGGAAATTTGACGGTCGAAAACAGCTTATGTAGTCTATTTGACAGTTCATGATCGCGGTTAACTACGCCCTGCGCATCCTTTAATTCACTTGATTCCTTGATACCATTGACTATGTCGGAAACCAATGCAGCGGTATTTCCACCGACAGTCAGTCCTTCACCAATTACATATAACGGTGCAGCAGCAGGGGTAGCAGTGCCTTCGGATAAGACCTCTGCAATAGCCGAAACACCCATCAGAACATATCCAAGAACCGCAGTACCTGAAGTGACTGCATCACTTACATCCGATTTGTACTTCTCCGATCGCAATTCAATTGCCATCTTTCTCAAAGACTCTATCAGCTTCGGCCTTTCTTTTGACATTTCCAGCAGTGACTTTAAACCTGAACGAAATACAAAATAAAAGCAACTGTGACTATCTTAATTCGTATCTTATATATAAACTATCTTTCATTTAATGCTGCTTCTTTAGAGAAAAAAACTTGTTTACATGCTGTAACATAACGAGACTTATAAATCAAGTTGTTAGAGGTTATGACCCTAACATTTTGCAACGTACTGCATGCTTGGTGGTGGACACTTTTACAGTTCGCCACAATGCTTTCCTCTTTAATTGTACGATGACCGGATAGGCTGTGGACCCTATGATGACGCCTACCTAAAGCCCATTGGGACGGTGGCGTTTGATGTTTGTCTTGCTTGTCGTGCCCTTCATGGTTTATTCTCTTGTTGCTCTGGCTTCTGCCAAGTCATTGAGTACCTTCATTGTGGCTGTCTAGGCTATTGTTTTTTTGTATTATATTTACACGAGCATACTTGTGTTTTACTTATATTGCCTACTGATGCTGCCTTGTTGGTTAGAGATTAGATCATGGCGGGGATTTCTTTATTGACACTGTCCTGTTTTAATGGGATGACAGTAGGGTAAGTGTGAGGTTTGGTGCACACTAGAACCGGTTTAAACCCCACCAGTGGCCTACTTTGCCATTGACCGTTCCAAGGCGGTAGCCCTATTGTCAATCCTGTTGTGTTTGTGATGTCGTTTGCATTTAATATTACTTTTGCCTTCTTGTTTTTGTTTGCGTGTTTGTTTCTGTTTTTTGTGGTTGACTGTCCTCCTTGAATGCTACTTTCCCTGTCCGATCTTTTTATATTCCTTAATCATGCCGTTTGGCACAAGAATTAATTATTTCAGTTGTAAGAGAGCATAGGTGACTTTAGGTCAGGGGTATTATGTTAAATTTTAAGTGTATTAACAAATGTTCACAAGAGTGATGAATACCCTGTAAGTATTTAGTGATGCACTAGTAATAATAGTAATTGTAGACTGACCATTGCCACCAATACGACCTGTGTTACCCGAGAGAGTAATTAATAGTTTGAACAGTTCTGACTTTTGCGGGTAATTATTAATTTTGTTTGATATAAAACCAGAAGAATAAAATAAATTCGAGAAAAATGTGCAAACAGACTACAGCAATTAGCTGTTGTTATATTAATAATCACAATGGCTACACGTCAAGGAATTTGTTACATTTATTTTTATAAATATTTGAAAGTTAAAATGATATAGAAAGTGTTATAACGTACATAATTTGGAATATAGGCGTTGGGAGTTCTAATCTAAATATTAGAATAATACTGGCAGTTAATAATCTATGACAATTAATAATGGATACGTATTACTGGATATATGTTATTTATGTATACGAAACTCTAAACGCCCCAATATTATATTTTAAATATATGTTTTATTTTTTATTTATTTTTTATAATGAAAGTTCTTACGGGTACATTTGAACCGTACTATGATGCACAACACTTTTGTTGAATTTATTAGTATATAATACCCCCAGTGGTAGTGTAAAAATATATATTATTTATATAAAACAACATGTTTGAACATACCGTCCGCAATTTCAGTTGGTCCTACAGTCAGTTTGTGACCATATCCTTTTTTATGTGTACCTAGTTGTGCTTGATACCCGTATTTTTTACCCATCACAAACCCATCTTTCAGCTCACAGATGTACCATTCATCGGCTTTGAGCGCCTCCTGTAGCATGCGTAAACGAACGATGTCTTCAACTTTAGCTAACTGATATCCTTCTGGAGCCTCTACACCCTCTTCTGTCAACTTAAGCACCTTCTCTAAAGTTATACGATTATGTAAAGTATCATTATATATTCAACAAAAATAAGTATAAAAGTCGAACAGGAAATGCAGCAAAAGTCGAACAGGAAATGCAGCTATCACAGAACACAGTAAACCAAAAAACACTCAAAACGATAAACATGAATGGTAATGTAAGGCAAATGATGTCACAAACACAAAAAGGGTTGACAATAGGGCTACCATCTTGGAACGGTCAGTGGCAAAAAAGGCCGCTGTGGGTTTAAACCAGGTACTAGGGAGAAGTAGGGAGGTGTTAGCCGTATACCGCAACATGTCCGATTTTTCTTCTATGTTCAATGTAAACACAGGGTATTATTGGCTGATAAAAATGAACTATAAATGTACGAGGGGTGGTCATTATATATTTTATTTTAGTGTTATTCCTAGAAAAAGTACAACATTAAACGAAAATCTTAACATTCCTTCAAAGTACTCTCCATTAGCTTATATGCAGGGTTTTAAGCGTTTTCGGCACATTTGAAATGTTGATACCGGAGTTAAGGTACACCCCTTAGCCACTGATAAATTGCTGACCCAAGGGACTTCCGACAAGCATTACCTCTCTGAAAGATATTTTTTCGGTAGTTGAAAAAGAAAGAAGTCACATAGGGCAAGGTCAGGCGGGTAAGATGCATGCGGGTATGTAGTGACTATTTCCAGTTCTAGAAACTTAGTCACAATGACCGCTTTGTATACTGGAGCCTTTTTTTTTTGTCATATGGTGTAGGATCGGGGTCAAAACTACTGATGTAGGTGCACCTGTAAAAAAGTGTAGGTGCACCTATAAAATGTGTAGGTGCACCTATATATGTTATGGGTGCACCTGTAAAAATGTAGGTGCACCAATAAAATTGTAGGTGCACCTGTATATTTTATAGGTGCACCTACAATTTTACAAGTGCACCTATAAATATGGGTGCACCTGCATTGTTAATGAACAGGGTCAAAAGTCTCGTCCAATCACATACCTTGTTACATACTGAAAACCGGAAGTTACAATATACCACTACACCGCTTATTGGAAACTTGGCAACGATGGCGCATTATCGCGATTTTGTGCGGGAATGTTTTCAAATGGTTAGTAACGAAGTGAGAACTTTAACTGACGCAGAACTTGATGCCGATCTGCTGGAAAGGACGCAAAGTCGACTCACTGCAATTTACCAGAACTCATACAGGGTATCAACAGTGTTTCCTCCCTGTGTTGAAGTATGTGCCGTGATACAGAATTTGCTGCAGGACATAAAAGAACAGAAAGAGTAAGACTATATATAACTAACAGTTAACGTGTATTTCCTTTATTATTAGACTGTATCAAGGCACTTTATACTGTTATAAGATCAAAAAACTCGAGAAACGTTATACATGTACTTGTTTTTGGCTACACCAAAACAGATCCCTTTGGCTTTGGTTCTGAAGTAAGAAATGCGTTACCAAGTTTAATAACGATTGTATGACATTGCTTATGAACACGGATCTTACGAAAATAAGAAAACCACAGCAATCAAACGCAATGGCAACGTATGTCCGCAATGCACCACAAACCGCAATATGAGCATATTTAAAATATCAATGAAAAAGACAATACATAACATTAAGAGTGGTCAAGACGCGGTTACCGACTTGGAATGGTCAGTAGGCAATAATGTCTACATGTTAGCTAAATCGATTTTATGTGTACACAATCTCGGTTTTATCCTGTATTAACGCCAAATTAGAAACACGTCAGGGTGTATCCAACATTGTACTGAACAACCACTGTAGTTGCAGCTAAAGAGACAAACAATCCAGGGCCTGACCAAAAATACCTTGGGCCGAATATTCATGCATCTACCTCCCTTTGTCCAGGTTTCAGCAGGCGAAATCATAGAGTCCCAAGAGGGTGTCCAGTCATCGTACAAGGGGAAAGTGAAGCGTAGTGACTGACTGTAGAGGGAGGGTTCAATCAATTAACATGAACTTCGTTGCAATACTAAAGGGTTGTACCCTTTTCGTGATTAATTTTGTAAAGTGGTCAGGAAACTCGTCATATCCCTTTATCTTCTGAAGTTTATAGACTCGGTAGCCTGGATGAAGTAGCTTAGTTATACAAAGGTTACACATATTAAAGTTCTCCGGTCGTGTTTTGTTTCATAAACATGTTTATGTTTATTTAAATCGAAATCAATACCCAATAATAGCTATTTACAATTCACCCATTGCAATATCGGTGAAAAGAGAGAATAAGATTTTTTGTGATGACGTAGAAAACTTTGAACAGCTAAATTAATCCACAGGTAAATGTATTTATCAACTATCTCGCAATTGTTGAGCAGCTATACAACTCAGATTTACCTCATTTCCCCGTGCAGTCACGCAGAGATAAAAGTAGTATATACGTCATGCAAATATTCCCTTTTTTTACATAGAACTTAATACCGGTTTTAAATATATGTTTCTCTCCGGGACTATCAAAAAATGTTCATATGATATTTAAGAGTTACATTTGTTAATTGATAATATTACAAAAAGTGTGGCCATTCATCTTTAAAGTCATAAACTCGACTAGGAAAAACGAATACATTGAGAAGTATATACCCCATAATATAATATGCTCTGGGAACATTCCCGTCTAAATGCGATAATAAATGATATCAAAATAAAAAATCATTTTTCTTTTCAAGTAAGAGATGCAAATCAAGAAACGAAGCGACAGTATTAGAATTACATTATATTACCTTTCTTAAGTTGAAGTTCTTTAGGGAATACATTATTTCCCATAGTAATATTGATGTTACCTGTACGAAGGTTAGATAAAATATGATATTTTACGCGCGCTTGTGTGTGTAGTTCTAAGGAGTATAGTCAATATGACATCCTAACGGTATAGGTACAATAGAGTCTGGACTGTTTTTGATATTTTACGTATCGATTTTGGCTTATGTACCGACTTTTCGGATGTTCATCGAATTGAAACTACTTCACACGTGACTCGTTCATATTCATGAGTCTGTATCATCGAATATAGTATTATAAAGGCACACTATGTATACAATAGTGTGGCCAATATAAATTATGTCTAATTTGAACGATACAGTGTTGACTATCTAGGTTACAAGTACATGGCCACATGATGTATAATGTACTGGTAGATGAATAGTCGATATACTACTGATTTTATATAATAAAATGGGGGTTTATTTCCCGTTAACACATCGTTTTAGGTTATATCGTGACAGCAACGTCAGAGGGAGATGAGACTAAGTGTAACAGGATTCGGTTGGGTGTAGGGAAATAGGTAGGGTTATAAGAAGGTTACTACTGTCTCGTCGCAGAGCTGGCTTTTATGGCGATATCGGTAGAGCGTCCGCTTCACATGTTGAGTACCTGAATATTTATGTGTATTTTTTCCGGTCCGATTACGCTAAGTATGAAATTTCACATCAATAAGGACTCCGTCAGGGATGGAATCCACGCCGTGCAGAGATATTTAGCTCTATAGCCAAGACCTTATCCACTGAACTATAACGGTCACTCATTTTAAAGTCATTCTCTTTTCCAGAAGCATGGTCATCCAAGCTGTAGAGTGAACGTGACCGTAAATGTTTAACATAACACACAATCAAATGCAATATGGTCACTGCATTGTCCCGAACAACATCGCCTTTGCCGTGGTGAATGTTATAACATGTTGCATTACACTCTTCACCACAGATAGTATAAGTATTATCATTGATTTATATAAACAGCCTAAATTAATTGAAATCACGTGTCCCGAAAATTGCTGTATTGTAATTGTGTTTGCTAAATGTAACGTATTGGTGACAGAAACCTCAGTCAACCAATACGCTGACCGATACGATGTTCCTGTACTTTGATAAAATTTGAATATATCAATAAAACACCAATGAAACAATAAAATAACTACGACTTTAAAGACCATCTGGCCATTTTGCCACTGTATTTTCCAAGGTGGTAGCCCTGTTGGCAACCATTTTATGTTTGTCACATACATTGCCTCTCGATAAAACAAAATGGCGGTCAGTGTATATAATGGAATATGGAAATGTAGAATTTATAATTCGTTTGGCTGGTATTATTTCAATACTATAGTATTAGTCGTTACTATAATATGTAAACATGAACTCTCCAGACAAACACCTGGTGAACGCTCGGCCAATCCCGTCATTCTTCGGGATCCCGCCTCGTGTGTATCACGACGCTTCGGTATGTTCAAAATATTGACATTTTGTTAGCCGGAAGGCAACGACACAGAAATAGTGCACTGTTGCTATATAAATTATATGGCCGTTAGCCACAGGTGTTGATGTATGATTTATTAAGGGTTTGTTATTTATTATACAGATGGAGTTTTTATCACTGCTTTCATGTAAATAAACTACAGATGGAGCAATCGGCTAAATGACATTGCAAAATGTTGAAGATAACTTTGATTTTGACTGCAAATTCGTTTTGGTGGGAATCTGACGCGCGTCACGCTAGCAATGGTGACCTTCGATATTCGAGTAATGCTGCGAAGCAGTGCACGAGATGTTGCAAAAGACATTTAATATGTTCTCCCTAATACATGTTATAGGTACCGCGTTAATGACGCTTATTTCGTTATTTAAAGAGACACATGTTAATCTTGATTTGTTTGAAATTCGCGGAGTTTCAATATCACTTCCATATTATTATTAATTATTAAAATAGTTCAAAGCAAGCTGTTTTTACATATTACTTACTTTTGATAATATTGCACCGATAACGTGTCCTTAAAAAAGATAGAATAGTGAAGAAAATCGAAATCTCATTTTTTATTTAATAATACGCAAGCAGTCATATCCTTTGAAAAAAAGTTTGCTCTTAACCGTAAACTGAATCTTCACATGTAAACAGCTTCAGCAAGTATGCATAATAGACTAACCTGTATACCCAAAGGACAAACATTCCTTAGTTGTATAGTCGTTATGCTCCCTCGAACACAAAGTGTTCATAACCCTAGTTATAGTAAATAGTTACAGTAACACGAGCCAGCAGCCCATTTCAGATCAACATGTCACCATGTCCGTAAACGTGTATATTATTTTAGCATTTGCGTATATGTTAAATACAAATAAAGTACATACGAAGTAGGTTTTAGAATGTTTAGGTTTTAAACAGCATGAATATGTTTTAAATTTCATTATTACTATTTGTTTCCTAGTCTAAAAAAGTTATGTCTACTCAAGCAAATTGGAAAAATGTCTCCCAAACTATAATGTACTGGTAGATGTATAGTCGATATACTACTGATTTTAAATAATAAAATGGGGGTTTATTTCCCGTTAACACATCGTTTTAGGTTATATCGTGACAGCAACGTCAGAGGGAGATGAGACTAAGTGTAACAGGATTCAGTTGGGAACTATAGCGGTCGCTCATTTTAAAGTCATTCTCTTTTCCAGAAGCATGGTCTTCCAAGCTGTAGAGTGAACGTGACCGTAAATGTTTAACATAACACACAATCAAATGCAATATGGTCACTGCATTGTCCCGAACAACATCGCCTTTGCCGTGGTGAATGTTATAACATGTTGCATTACACTCTTCACCACAGATAGTATAAGTATTATCATTGATTTATATAAACAGCCTAAATTAATTGAAATCACGTGTCCCGAAAATTGCTGTATTTGTAATGTGTTTGCTAAATGTAACGTATTGGTGAGAGAAATCTCAGTCAACCAATACGCTGACCGATACGATGTTCCTGTACTTTGATAACATTTGAATATATCAATAAAACACCAATGAAACAATAAAATAACTACGACTTTAAAGACCATCTGGCCATTTTGCCACTGTATTTTCCAAGGTGGTAGCCCTGTTGGCAACCATTTTATGTTTGTCACATACATTGCCTCTCGATAAAACAAAATGGCGGTCAGTGTATATAATGGAATATGGAAATGTAGAATTTATAATTCGTTTGGCTGGTATTATTTCAATACTATAGTATTAGTCGTTACTATAATATGTAAACATGAACTCTCCAGACAAACACCTGGTGAACGCTCGGCCAATCCCGTCATTCTTCGGGATCCCGCCTCGTGTGTATCACGACGCTTCGGTATGTCCAAAATATTGACATTTTGTTAGCCGGAAGGCAACGACACAGAAATAGTGCACTGTTGCTATATAAATTATATGGCCGTTAGCCACAGGTGTTGATGTATGATTTATTAAGGGTTTGTTATTTACTATACAGATGGAGTTGTTATCACTGCTTTCATCTAAATAAACTACAGATGGAGCAATCGGCTAATTGACATTGCAAAATGTTGAAGATAACTTTGATTTTGACTGCAAATTCGTTTTGGTGGGAATCTGACGCGCGTCACGCTAGTAATGGTGACCTTCGATATTCGAGTAATGCTGCGAAGCAGTTCACGAGATGTTGCAAAAGACATTTAATATGTTCTCCCTAATACATGTAATAGGTACCGCGTTAATGACGCTATTTAAAGAGACACATGTTAATCTTGATTTGTTTGAAATTCGCGGAGTTTCAATATAACTTCCATATTATTATTAACTATTAAAATAGTTCAAAGCAAGCTGTTTTTACATATTACTTACTTTTGATAATATTGCACCGATAACGTGTCCTTAAAAAAGATAGAATAGTGAAGAAAATCGAAATCTCAATTTTTTATTTAATAATACGGAAGCAGTTTTAAAGTCAAACTGAGACAGTCTTAATAAATCGAGATGCAACTTTTAAATTGAAGTTAATACATTTTTAAATGTAAATACTTTGAATAAAACTCAAGATTGTCGTGTGTTCCTTTAAACATAGATTTTGTTATCAAATATATTTCCCGGATTTAACCTGTACATATCCAAAACTCCAAACCTAACAACATTAGCCTAAGATAGTCAGGGTTTGTTTTCTTTAAACGGTTGCGTATTTATATAGACTGTGGAGCTTTAAGCTAAAATACAACCAAAATAATTAGAGAATTAAAGGTCTTACTATGGTCTTCTACATGTGTGTATGAATCAATGTGCTACTGTGTTTATCGATGATGTACAAACGCGTGTTAACCTCAGGTATGTATAGTTGCACTCGTGTAACCTAGATCTGTTTACTAGTGTTCTGTATAGATGTGTATGCCTTGTCTATTGAATTGTCAATATTATATGTGTACTATGCCAACCAGCTTTATACATTTTAGATATCAGTGTTGAAAATGCCGGAAGAGGAATTTCAAAAGGCAAAATAATACACGCTTTCTGATTGGCTGAACAATGATTGTCGTTTAATATGAGCCAATCAGAAAGCGTGTATTATGTTGCCTTTTGAATTTCCTCTTCCGGCATTTTCAACACTGTCAACATTGGTTATTCTTGTGCTTCATTTTTTGTTCGGTTTGTGGTTTGTGTACGCGATATCACGAGGAGACATATAGTCAGATAGCATCATTAGTATTTCCCCTACACGGATAAATAGTTTTTAAGTGCGTGTACTATCGACACGGAGTGAAAAACGAGTAAAATAGTAAACGTTGGCTGTAGTCCACAGCTGTGGTAAACTCTTCCCATAGGCGATTCAACCCTATTCAATATATTATATAAAGGATTTTTTTTTGGATCAAGCGCTCTGGATTCCCTGTGCTGGTTACGCAGAAAACGTCACCGGATGTGTAATACCGGGACTTGGGCCATCGCCGGAGAGGATCGTGCGAGTGGGCGCCGCGTGTGGATTACGTCACCGGAAGTATACCGGGACGAATAGCAACCGCTAGGGACAGGATGCAATATAACGCGGGAGTGAAAAAGGACTCAGCTTTGAGAGATAAGATAGCGTGTGATATAGAATAGAAATATCATAAATACAGATATCAGATATTCAGTCTGATTAAAACCGAACAGTTAATCTAATGCAGTGACCATCCTTTTAAACATGATATAAAACTTTGATATTTCAACTTCTACATTTGTATTCATTTGTATATATATTCATCTTGTAAATAAATTTGTAATATATTTGTAAATTTATTTAGTCTTGATTCTCCTTTGGTGTAAAGGCCGAGCGTTGTAAGGGAGAGAGATGACAATTGATATAATAGAAAATACCGTATTACGCTTAAGACACAGGCAGACGGAAGGACGGACGGCCCCATGAGAAGTGTAGACAGACAGAGCGAATAATTACCTCTCATATATTAAATACAACTTATTTCGTTATACAAACGTATTGCTTGAATACATTTATTTGGCATTGACAAGAATTGCATATTCTGTCATTGTTTAAAATGCGCTAAAATGTGTTTACACAACACTGTTAGTCTCAAACAAAATATTTTCAAATTTCGTAATTTTAAAATTCATAACGAAGTTCGGGTATTAACTTTCATACTTCTCCAGGAAGCGAAAACGGGGTTGTCTGGGGTATGAAAAAAACAACTTAATTTCGGCTTAAAACGTTTGCATATTGTAAAATTAAAACATTTAATAGATAGTTTTAAAAAGGTTATCGCATTTATTCAGTACAACAGTACAAATGCTTTTAAACGTGATTTATTATCGATATAGCCTGCTAATATAAGTTTTCCAATAGCTTAAATGGTATAAAGGTTGGACCGCGTCATGTAATGGTATTAAGGTTGGACCGCGTCATGTAATGGTATTAAGGTTGGACCGCGTCATGTAATGGTATTAAGGTTGTACCGCGCCATGTAATGGTATTAAGGTTGGACCGCGTCATGTAATGGTATTAAGGCTGGACCGCGTCATGTAATGGTATTAAGGTTGGACCGCGTTATGTAATGGTATTAAGGTTGGACCGCGTCATGTAATGGTATTAAGGTTGGACCGCGTCATGTAATGGTATTAAGGTTGGACCGCGTCTATCTATTACATAGAGTCTGGTCTCAGCGAGTTGGCTTATTTAAACACCGAGATGGGCGTAGACCATCGATGTGTTTAAATAACCAGCGAGCTGAGACAGACTCTATCTTTTTTGTAGCATGGTGTACCTAGTAGTTGTAGCATGGTCACAGATAATTCTCTTTGTTCAGACACAGGTGTAAACCGTTTACTTCAAAACAACACCTGTCCGAATAACTGTGAGAATAACAGTGAGAATAACAGTTAGAATAACTGAAATAGAGCTGAAATGGACATGCTACGTACAATACAAATAGAGTATGGTTTTATCTCTTTGGTTAATTTCAACACCTCGATGGGCTACGCCCATCTCGATGTTTAAATGAACCAACTCAATGAAACCATACTCTATCTATTACTTAGATGTATAGAATACTAGTAATACACTAGTATCTAGCTTCAATAATTTATGAAAAATTCTTACCTCCAGAATGCATGGTCATACACAACAGTTTATGTCCATACCCGCCCTCCCTTTTTTTCTGACTTATAGTATACCCGTATTGTCTTCCAGATACTTCGCCATCTTGCAAACGACAAATAATCCATCTCCATTTTTCCTTTAAAACTGTATCCAGTAAATTTTCATCAACTATATCCGAAAATGTTGCCAACTTAAACCCTGTCGGTATAGGCTCATTGATGCCAAGGACACGAAGACACTCCATCGTTAAGCCTGAACGGTTTTTGAAGTGTGTCTCTGTATAACCCTTGAAGCAGTGCCGTAATCAAACGCACTTCACTGTTTTATACTAGAAGCGCCTACATGTTCCATATTCTCCTCCTTTACATCAGCTTTCACATTTGACATTTAAAGTGCATTTGAATGTACTTTTAGATAAAGTGCCTACACACACGAAGTATATATATCTACATATAGACACAAACATGAAGTATACACTGCATTACAAATACTCCCGTTGCATAACTCGGTTTATAAACATGCTCTGTCCTTATCGAGATGCGGTAGTTACTGGTTCCCAGCGTTACATCGTATAGCGGGGAACCTATGTCTTATATGTAACATATGTAACGTGTTATAAATAGAAACTGGTTCGACCAGTTATACTCGGGTATTAATAGACAGGTATATAAGAACAAGGGCGTTGTTGAACATCAGTTCTATCAAGTATTTTCATCGTCACTGACGTTTGCATTCAAATTCAATGTTTTCCTATTAAATAAAAACTGCATTTCATAAACGTTTTGTCATAAAATATTTCTGTAAGATGATATTTGCATGTTTGAACAAGGTCCGTAGTTTCAATATTCCGACGAATACAACTACTTAGTAGTCTATGCGGTGCCACGGATTCTATGTTTTCTCGCAAAAGAGAAAAGAAGAAGGGGTTTTACGCAGGCGGCTCGTATTCTCTTGACGAATATACGTTCAAACCAGTTGTATCACGGATATTTAAATTATTGGAATTCCGTAAAGTAGTAAACTGTTTTGAACGTAACATGTTAACAATTTATGTTGTGAGACCATATATATAAATTATATATAAATATTCGAAAAGACTATTTACATGAACAGTAATGAGACGACTTATGTACTATAACATTAACAATAAACCACACTATTGTAGTGTATCTCTAACCAAGTCTCGAAATAAAACCCAGTGGAGCGCTGTGGTCTAGTGGTAGAGCGTTGGACCCATGATCCAAAAGTCGTGGGTTCGATTCCCGTCATTGCCATATGCGTTGTGTCCCTGAGCAAGACACTTTATCTGCATTGCTGAGTACTGGGTCTACCCAGGAAGACATCGAGAGTGATTCAAATAAGTTCATAGAGCTTTCGTTACAATCGATGTAAAATAAATAAGTTTAAACTAAAATCCGCTCGATGGTCGAAAAACAGAGTTTTGTTGTTTTATATTAAAGTTAAGTTAAGACGTGATTTTCGGAACACCATTCAAGATGACGGAAAGTGAACCTGTTAAAAGATAACTCGCGCCTTTAACTATGTTTCATGTATTTTACAATAGTAACACACCTATTTGTTGCTGTCCCGTTTGACTGGTGCCTAATCGTAACTATTCAAGAATGTACGACCGGTATGCACCAATTGTATAGGTGAAGGTCGTTTGAGCAGGTGCACGTAACCAAAACAAAAAAGGCGTCCAACATGGAGGGAATCCTCGGCGCTCGGCTAAAAAAAGAACAAACATCTGCACTAGAAGCAGCTAATGAAAATGACATTATCTGTGTTTTACCAACTGGGTTCGGGAAAACCAAAATTATAGAAGGTTTGGCCCATTTGACATGTGATGGAGTAATTTTAGTAATAAACGGACTTTCGGGAATTATTAACGAGCAGCACAGTATTTTCCCAAATAGTTTTGTCCTTTCCTGCGAGTTTCTAAAGCAGATGAAATTGAAAGAGTTGGATGCTTTGGTATGATACATTGCTAATCATTCTGAACATGTTTATGTTACACATTTTAGGTTTTAAAAAAAAATTCATTTGTCACAGGAATTTAAAATGTTTTGCATGTTTTATAATTGACAATTTGCAACACTAATATGCATAATTACATGATTTTTTTTTAAAAATGAAAACCGTATACAGGTCTTTCTAGGAACATGCACGCTCATTTCTAATCTGAGCCTTCTCGGACCTTAAAAGCCTTTTTTTTGCGGCTTTAGGCCTACAGCCAGATGAACCTAAAGCCAGATGAAATATCAGAAATCGTAAAAAAAGTCTGATAAGGTCAGAGAAGGCTCAGATTAGCTCATTTCGGACTGCTTTATATGATAGGTGTGCTGTAATAGCTGATAAATGCACAACACCATGCACCATGCATATGAGATCACTCTTGTTTTGTATAACGTTACAGCAGAAAGACAGCCAAAGGTATTGAAACAAATCAGCCTGAATAATCAAAATAGGTATTGAAATACTTCCAAAAGGCGCCATAAAGTATCTATGAATAATAACAAGTATCCTAGGAGCATTATTGAATGTTGCATGCTCCCTAGCATAATGTGTCTCTTGCATATGCTTTACAAACGCTCTAGCTACATATATGCCGCTGCATGCTAACTGCATTGAAAAAAATATTCGAGGATTTACAAAAAAGAGTGTAAATCGCTTGGTAAAACTGATACATATTTTATACTGGGTGTTTACCGTCAGCTGCAGATAGGTAGTTGCAATAATTATTTGCATCCCTGTAGTACAAAGTTAAGTACACTCTGAACTTCAGGGGTAACCCTGATAAATAGAGAGATGTCAGTTCAAGTCTGACTGGGGATATTTTTAGATGTTTTTTACCATTATCATATTATGCTGAAAAGCAAATGCAATATCGTCATCAGTTTTATTCTTTTTTAATTTTGATGTTTGTTTCTGTTGTTTTCTACAATGTAAAATGGTGTACAAACCAATTTTAACTATGTTGTATACCTATTCTTATTTACGTCTTATTTTGGGATACCTCATTGACTTTGAATATTTTTGAGGTATAATTATGCTGCAAATGATCTAGCTTAGAATCAAAGAACAGTAATTCCAACACGACCTTCGCAGTCTTTCATACACACAAAGAGGAGAGACAACTGTATATTATTTTACGGTAAAATATTCATTTCTTGACTGTTCCATTAATGTTCCATTAATTCCCCGCATATTTTTCATCCGTTTGAAGCGCCACGTTACATCACTGTTTAAACCATTAACGTCACAGAACGAAAGTAAATAAACATTTTGGTAAATGAACGTCACGAAGACAAACTCAACAGTAATTTTAATGAAATTTTAATTGCAACAAAATTGCCATGTTTGTCACATGACTACTAGTGCATTTAGACATACTGTACCGTGCAAAACTTTACATATGGGGGCGCCCAAGAGAACAGCCTGTAAACATATCAGTCTTGTAACTTTGATCTCCAATATTTAATATAGTGTCCCCACAATAGCGTAAACAATAGATTTTTTGTCGTGTTAGAATCGAAATAATAAATACGTACAGCACTCGTGATTTAATTACTATGCATCGGAACTCCTAGCTATATTTTTTCGCCGATAAAATACAGGTATGTATTTATTATTTCTTAAATAAGACAAAGTGTTTAAAGCACAGGTAAGCAAATTTAATTTAGAATACAAACTCTTTTTTTGAGATGAAACGGTAGTTTTTGTGATGCCCCCAAACTGGGGCATATTACATTTGCACTTGTCCGTTCATCCCAAAAACTTGTGTCGTGCCCTCTTTCATTACTATTTAACCCACGGTAGCCAATATTTTACAGAAATGTTGACCAGCAAGTGAAGATGCGCACCTAGTTTTTCATTTTTATTTTGGACCAGGAACCACAGAGTTATGTCCCTTGACTTAGTCAAAATAGGGGCTGACAAAATTGTACCGCGCGATCCTAAATAACTATTTAACCAAGGTCACCAAACTTTACAGGTATGTTGACCAGCAAGTGATGATGCGCATTTGAGTTGACCAAGAACGTTTTTGAACGTGTTTATCAGTGTTTATGTGCTATGGTATAGTGACCTTAGTGGGGGCATCCGTGTCCCATGGACACATTTTAGTTTTTGAAATGGCCTTATGGAAATACAAATACTTCTATTCGTCCATACCTTTTACTATTAAGGTAATCATTTTTTAATAAAACTGAACAAAAAATGTGTCATTAATAATTGCACCTCATGATGAATTAAAAAAAAATTGTTGAGACTTTTTTTCCAGCTAAGTAAGCCTTTTCTGTTGTATCTTCCATGGTTCATTGGTCTTAGGCGATGTTTCAAGCGCCCTCCTAATGGCCTAGGTTCATACAGTTTTATATAAGAGAAAGTTTGTCATTTACTTACAGAAGGATGGTGGTTCAACTAAGTCATTTGAGTTCGTCTCAAATAATAGAGGCCTTCTTCCACCAATTATTAATTGAAGTGTTGATTAACTGTATAAACATTAACTTGTGTTTCCTTCTGTTGTGCATGATTTGATTACATGTAAACAGGTTCTTGATACCAATATCTTTATAACCATAGGATACAATGTATTTCATAGTACAGTTTGGAATGGAATAAAACACAGGAACACTTTTTTTTCTCTTCAGATTGTCTTTCTTTACTTTTCGACATTTACCGAACATATTAATTTAAAGAGACATGTGACGAAATTGACGTTTTCTCATAATATTTATTAGAAACAGAATTATACTTTTGTAAATTGTTTATAAATGTTTAAATTGGAATATTGACTGATAATTATATTTTAAACTGATCAAAATGCTGAAAAATAAGTTCATCATAATGTTTGCATTGTAGTTTCGAGAGATATTTATTAATACGGTACTAACATTCTCTTTGTAAACTAAATGTCAATTAATGATCATGATAAATTATATAATTTTAATTCTCTTTCCTGATTGTGCAGCAAGTTTAACATGTTAAAAGAAAAATCAGGATTGCCCTATGTCTCTTTAGCATATTCTTAATAGATGTAATTATGAAAACTTTTTTTCATTCATGCTATCCATGGTACGGTTGCCAGTCAAAACGTCCCCTAGTCAAAACGTCCCCAAATTGGTCAAAACGTCCCCTTTTGGTATTTTCAAATAGTCAAAACGTCCCCCATAAAATGTCCCCCATTAAACAATTACCAGTGTTAAGTTTGTTTTGTTTTATTTTGTTTAGGAACTGTTTTATGAATTTTTACGTGTTTAAGGTAATTAAATACTTCTCTTTTTTAGGAAAATAATGAATAATTATAGATTGATTTTATCTTAAAATATTTTTAGAGGGGGACGTTTTGACTAGGGGACGTTTTGACTATACTTATTATGTTGATACAAGTGTTTGATTGTCGCCAGGTATAATAAATAATTAGTTCACTGAATGGGAAATTGATTAGAAAGAAGAAAAAACATGTTTATTTTGTGATTTTTATTTTACAGAAAACGCATTAAAAATAATCAATAACATTTTTTTTCTGTGTTGTTTTAGTCAATTCTTACAAATATAACTATAACACATATAACTATCACCCCCCCTCCCCCCACCCCCACCCCCCACCCCCACCCCCTGCCCCACACACACACACACGCGCGTAGGGCAACCAACAAGAAAAAATAAAATAAAATGAATACAAATTTTTTATGATGAGTAATAACAATAAAAATAATATAAAAGTACGAAATTCGAGTTATTCCGGAAACATTTAGAAATAAATTGGGGGCCGTTTTGACTATGGGACGTTTTGACTAAAAAATTAATAGGGTGGGACGTTTTGACCAATTTGGGGACATTTGACCAGGGGACGTTTTGACTGTAATTCCCATGGTACATAGCAGCAAATACATGGTAGAACAATTAACACGTTCTGTATACTTATCCAAAATCAATTTAAGTTGAATATCATTTTACCTGTAAGTCAAAACTTTGAATCATAAAGCAAACAAAACACCTTAAATATGTTATTGCTCATTATATTATTAGTTGATTAAGCTATATAAAGTGTTATTGAGCAAAACAGTAATTGTTACCACACAAGTCAACTTGCTCAGTTTAAATGTTATTAAATACATAGAGGATCTTAAACGAGTTCCCATTTCATATAAAATTTATGAAACGAGTTATAAATTATTTTAATTATAACGAGCCTTTTGGCGAGTTAAAATTAAAAATAATTCATAACGAGTTTCATAAATCTTATATGGAATGGGAACGAGTTTAAGATCCTTTTTATCATATAACATTGCAATCAAATTAGTAAAAATTAATTCAGATGGACAAAGAACCGCCAAGACGTCAGATATACTTTAGCGCCAAAACGTCATAAAATATGTGACGTCGTAACGTCGCGTCTCACACATAACATTGCGTATAAAAGAGTTCGTGTTTTACCTCTTTACAAAATAGCAGTTTACGACAACTTTTTAACAAACCAACAACAATGTTTTGTATAACGTGCATTATTTTTATAAGCTGTTACAAATAATAAGTTTATGTCTCCGATCTGGGTGAATTTCTAATAAATAAAATAGTTTCAGTTAATAAACTGGCGTAGTGTTACAGGTTTAACTCAACCAATCGAAATCGTTCCAGATTGTATTACACGTGTGTCATACAATAGAATATTAAATGGGTGTTTGAATATGAATTTTTGAAATTTTGAAATTTTGAATTTTTGAATTTGAATTTTTTTGAATTTTTTAATTTTTAATTTGAAATTTTGAAATATGAAATTTTGGATTTTTGAATTTTGAAATTTTGGATGACATATTGAACATTGACAACCCTTTCTTTCCAACTATGGTTACTTATATTTATCCTAAAGAACTTCAGCTTAAAGAGGCACTACCTATATCTACGTGATTTTTAATGTAAAATATTAAATACTCAATATTACTGCATTTATATGTATACAAAGCTATTTTATGAGTATTCTAAGAAGAAACATGGTTCGTATTCCAGTTCTTTTAATTATTAATTATGATCAAAACAATATCTTGAATAAAATGCTGCCCAGCTTTTTATTCCTGCCGGAGAACTACGATTTTCTCGGACATGCGCAATGCGATTCAGTTGAACGAAAGCAAACTATTCGGGGCAGTTCCGATAGTAAACGAATCGATCGGAACTCTTCGCCAATCCGACGAGTAAGTTCCGATTGTAAACGAATAAGATCGGAAATCTCCGCAATCGGCTTGTCTAAAACAATTACGAATACAATTTCAAAAATTCGATCTTTTCAATCCTGTTTTTCCCAGCAAAACGCATATTGCTTGGGGTGAAATTATTGCCATTTACCTTTTTCATAGTCCTCTTTATAATTAAGTAAAGTTTATATCAATTGGTGGACAAAAATATATAGGTAGAGCCTCTTTAACAAAGCTAATATATCTGATAATAACGCTTCTTTTCTTGATTTAGATCTCTCGATTAAAAATGGTAAAATAATTAGCAAAATCTATGAAAAGAGAGATGATTTTAATTTTGACATTGTTAATTATCCCTACCTGGATGGGGATGTTTCCCGAGCAACTTCTTATGGGGCGTATGTGTCTCAGCTTATTCGTTTTTCTAGAGCTTGTACTCGAGTTGAGGACTTTAATATTCGTAATCTTTGTATAACTAAAAAGTTACTCAGTCAGGGTTACCGCTACCATAAACTTCGTAAAACCTTTGCAAAATTTTATTATCGTAACCCTGATCTTCTTTCCAAATATAAAATAAATTTAAGGACTCTTCTGCGACAAGGACTATCACAACCTGACTTCTATGGTGATGTGATTTATAAACTTCGTAAGATTCTAGGTCATGATCACTTTCATACTATCTTTGTTAAACTTGTTAAAAAGTTTATCAAAAGAAGTTATGACCCTATCATTTTGCAACGTACTGCATGCTTGGTGGTGGACCCTTTTACAGTTCGCCACTATGCTTTCCTCTTTTATTGTACGATGACCGGACAGGCTGTGGACCCTATGATGACGCCTACCTAAAGCCCATTGGGACGGTGGCGTTTGATGTTTGTCCATGATCTTTCTTGTCGTGCCCTTAATGGTTTATTCTCTTACTGCTCTGGCTTCTGCCAAGTCATTGAGTACCTTCATTGTGGCTTTCTAGGCTATTGTTTTTTTGTATTATATTTACACGAGCATATTTGTGTTTTACTTATATTGCCTATTGATGCTGCCTTGTTGGTTAGAGATTAGATCATGGCGGGGATTTCTTTATTTACACTGTCCTGTTTTAATGGGATGACAGTAGGGTAAGTGTGAGGTTTGGTGCACCCTAGAACCGGTTTAAACCCCCAGTGGCCTACTTTGCCACTGACCGTTCCAAGGCGGTAGCCCTATTGTCAACCCTTTTGTGTTTGTGATGTCGTTTCCATTTATTATTGCTTCTGCCTTCTTGTTTGTCTGTTTGCATGTTTGTTTCTGTGCTTTGTGATTGACTGTCCTCCTTGAATGCTACTTTCCCTGTCCGATCTTTTTATATTTCTTTTGAATTTGAAATTTTGAAATTTTGAAATTTTGTATTTTGAATCTTTTTTTATTTTGAAATTTTGAATTTTGAAATTTCGATCGCCTTGTATTACACATGGTTAATATAAGGAAATGCGTAATGGGTATATTAATATACGGAATACAAGCAGTTTCATGTGATAAATAATATTATAAACAGAATTGATACAAGCCACAATTTTGAGATGGTGAGTTTTATAATGTCATTTGGGACAAACTATGATACTCTATATCATTTACTGAAAAGATTTAAAAAGCCACTGACAATATAGACTGTGACTACATGCATCTCAATTATTTATAAACAATTCAAATAATGTTAAATATATACTATAGTTTATAGTTTTTATGTAACATTTTTATATGCTATTTTGTTTACATAAAACTATAAAATTAACTTAATTGGTATGTTTCATTAATTATTAATCTGACAGATCCAGAATTTAGTGATAACATTAATATGATTCTATACATCAATTTGGTTCATT
This sequence comes from Cyrtodaria siliqua, assembly GCA_037043455.1. Lineage (NCBI taxonomy): Eukaryota > Metazoa > Mollusca > Bivalvia > Adapedonta > Hiatellidae > Cyrtodaria > Cyrtodaria siliqua. The sequence continues at coordinate 128,563 of JAWPHD010005903.1, read as the reverse complement.
TATATGGACTGGAGACAATCTGGAAATTTATTATTGTACAGGTTTAGAAGTAAATGCAAGTAAAAATCAAATGATGTGCTTCGGTTTCAAATTTATCATGTATTTGCATTAAACATGTTAAAATATTAAGGTTTTTAGTTTTGGTTTATTTATTAAATAGGGTTGAAACTTTGATGACTCTGTGTAATGCAAAATTCTAAACACATAAATATGGTTATAATTATTTTTTTGCTCAACCACCCAACATTTTCCAGGTTGCTTCCAGTCCCTATAATTTGAGTTTAAACATTGTTTACACATATTACACATATTATTAACAGACTAATTTGTCCAACCTGAAGCAAGGTGTATACAGGTATATCAAACTGAAGTGAAACAAATATTGATGTCTTCTATATTATCAGAAAAGGTAATACACACATTTTCTTGCAAAATTTCAATGGACAAATAGCAGTCATTTTTTTAAACACCAATTATTTGTTAATCCTTGTCCTGCTAAATTAATATAATGGTCTTTTCTTTCTTTTAATTTATTCCATTTACCATTTTGGGGGTAAATTTAATGATGAGCAGCAAAAATTGTACTTGACACAGGTCGCTTATCTGATTGTATCTCAGTTGCCAACACAACAAGGGTTAAACACCTAATTTAAGTATACAAGTTTAATGAGAGACCGCTCAAATGCAGTATGGTAGGATCCAAACAAATTTCATATCAATACAGGTGTAATAGACTATAGTGTATAATATACTTGTTGGAGGTCTGATATTCCTAATCACGCCAAAGAGCATTTTTTACAAAACGAAATCTGAATGGTTCCTGCCATTATGCATTATATAATACTGTTATGATTATTAATACTGTCAGTCATTAATAGTAGGACATTAAAAAAAAAAAAATTTAAAATAAATTAAATTTAAAAATAATTTGAAGCAGCCAAAAAAGCTATGTCTCTAGACCCTTTCGGGAGCATAAAACAACAATAGCAACTGTTGAATAGTTGTAATAATTTTTGTGATATACATCTATTATTATTTTTTTGTATTATTTCAGATATCTCACATTGTTGTGGATGAAGCCCATTGTATTCTTTCCTGGGGACAATCAAATTTCCGTCCTGCATATCAAAGACTGGGCTCATTAAAAACAATTTTGCCTAAAGCCAAGATAGTTGCATTAACTGAAACAGCAACACTGAAAGGACAGACGGAAATCAAGAATAATATTTATTATATTTACAGTGTTTTATTTTTGGCTGTTTTTATAGCCGAAATTCGGTCATATTCCCAATGCCAAAACATATCTTTTTTCCCCAATTTAGAGGAAAAAAATCATATATATGCATTATGGGGTTTCTGCTGTAATTTTTTTGTTCGCCTCAAATTAAAGCAGAAATGCATATATAGTAAATCACCATAAAACGGTGATTTACTTGATTTATTAAAACTTTTTTAAAATAGGGGTAGTGAAGATTGCAAGTTTATTTTTTTTTATAGTTATCAAAATTACAATAATATTGCTTTTTTTTTTGTAATATAATTATAAAATGTTATTTAATACAAAACAAATTTGTTGATTTGTTATTAAATTTACACCCAAATCAACAATTCTCCGACGTTGAATAAAATGGTGGTGGATCATACTCATACACATTACTAAAACAATTCATGACACACTTTTTAGACTTTTTTGTAAGGTTGCCATTGCTTCCTTTCTTCCCTGCTCCACTAGTTCTTTTTTTTTAACTTCACTAATTTCAAGTTTCTTTTGTTTGATGTCCTGTTTCAAATTATAGTATCTCTCCAGTTCATCCAGAACCATCTTGAACTCTTGCTCAGATCTGTGCATCACTTAACGCTTTTGATATTAACTGCTTTATACTATTTAACTTGGACTCTGCCAAAGTTTTTATTTCATGATGTTTTTGACCTTTTGCATTAAGCTTGCGTCTGATAAAATTAATACAAACACCTGTAGCTCCACATACTATTGCTGCTATTTCCAAAGGTAACAAAACTGGAACAACAAATCCAATCCCAGCCATAATAACACCTGCAGATATCACGGTAGTGTCAATTCCATCTGTAGTATCAATACCACGTTTATATTTTTTATAAAGAGATTTGCGTATATCTCGTTCTGTAATTAACTTTTTTTCAATCTCTGAAATCTTTTGTAATCTATAATTTTGTCCGTCTTCCACTTGCAACTCAGGATATAAAAAAGGATAAAAATATCGGACAGGGAAAACAGCATTCAAGGACGATTGTCAACCACAAAACACAAAAACAAACACGCAAACAGACAAACGAAAAGACAAAAGTAATAAACAATGCAAACGACATCACAAACACAAAAGGGTTGACAATAGGGCTACCGCCTTGGAACGGTCAGTGGCAAAGTAGGCCACTGGGGGTTTAAACCGGTTCTAGGGTGCTTCATTTTTTTTATTTATTAATAAAAAATTAAATTAATTCAATTAATAATGAAGCCACCGTATTTATAGCGGTAGCGTTGGTAGTCTTGCATACAAAGTTAATAACAGAACCAACACCAATATCCAAAGGTTTATCAAAGTTATCATGATTGCGTGGGATGATGTGAAGCGTTATGCCATAATCTGGTTCTTCAACACCATTAACAGAAACTATTACAGATACGTCACCAACTAATCGTTCACTTGCTAAACCTATTCCCATAATACGCCAACGGCGTGTCATTACATGTCCCACATTTTTTTCTGCTCTACCGTTACCAAATGAGAGTACTCTATTTAATACAAGTGGACCCTTAGCCTCCGAAAATATTGTTATAATCCCATATTTAAGATTATCAAATCTATCTTTCAAATGATTAAACTGGTTAACAAAAGGCACAACTCGCCTATATAAATCTTGAACATTATTTATCAAAGCCTCTAAGTCTTCTGTTTTTTTAGGGCTTGGTGGTCCAAATATACTCCTTTTTGTTTTTTTAAAAAAATATAATTTTTAAATAAATTCTAAAACGCAACTCATAGGCAAGCCGTGATTATCTATCTTGCTGCCATGCTCATCTCTAACTTCTATTGTCAATTCAGTAATTGTACCATTTGAAAGACAGCGATATTCAGGATAAAAACGTGTATAGACAATATCTCCAAACTGCTTATTTACCACAGGTATAACACCTATAATAGTGCTTGGTGCACCATTGAAATAATTACTACTCGTATTAACTTGTTTCAAATGAACATATAGCTGTTTATAAGGAGCTAAATCAATTGGGTAATTTCCAGCACGAATACCTTTTGACCATTTTCTGTCCTCGAATCCCAGCATTTTTGAAAGACCGCTTGATAATCGTGTCTCTATTGGCGTATCTAAAATGGCTGTAGCACTTTGCGCAAAAATGGTTAGGGTAATATTTTTATTTAAATTGCTAAAATCTTCTGCCACTGTTGAAAGTTATAGAGTCCACCTGGTATATGATACGTTTTATCTGGGATTTTTTGTCTTTATGACTTCATGATTAATATTAAACCAACCGATAGTGTATGTAAAACTTTTTAATCCAACGCGCTTATCTCCATTTCTTATATCGATATACTGTTGTAAGTAAATAGAATTGTCTATGTTTGAAATTGTATGAAACATTTTTTTTAAAATATATAAAAAATACAAATAAAAATGATTTCTAAAGAATTCAAATATAACCCAGATGCTCACTATTCAAATACTTTCAGCAAGAAAGTGATAGATATAATAAATCAAAACATAGTCATTACATCCAACGGTAAAGGCTTTAAAGCATCATTTCCAAATGTCTTTGAAAAATACAAACTCCCATACGTTAAATCAGATGCTATAGCCTAAAGCTGGAAAACAGATTGGATGTTATTTTGGCAGAATCAGTTGAATTTTGCTATTTGGTGTGCGACAACTGGATGTGGCATTGATTTCAACAATCATCTAAAATCTGATGCCCTTGTTGGTTCGTTATTTCGATTTCATGTCTATTACCAAGTCAGAAGAATATTATTTGAGATGAGTGTAGCAATGCCGCAAGACTCAAATTGGAATGCATTTAATAACACATATAACCGAAACGCATACGAGAGAATATGTAAGGAGTTTAACGTTGACTTAAATTCAGACTGGAGACAGAAACAAAGCTATAATGATGGTCTAGGAACAATTTATAATTACTGGACAAATATTGCTTATCATTCTTTGATAAATACTGTATACGACAACAAAACGATGAGCTTTACAGTCTATGAGAGTGATAAAACATATCACATTGATTACGTTGCACAAGGATCTGATGCTGATAATAGTTGGTCTACTTTTATACTAGATAGTTCATCTGGATTTACAAGAGCAAGAGTAAAAAGAATCAATGATAGTATAAGAACATACTGCTGGGCAATCCTTGGCTCACAATTACAAACAAGAACAGATATACTTGGAACTGGAACGGCATTTGATGCACAAAAACAATTTCTGGCAAATGTAGAGGACGCAATAAATAGCCCCATCGACTTGCCCAGCCAAATTTCAAGATATGAAAACACCCTAAAATATGAAAGAAGTAAAGTAAATTTTGTCTATGGAAGTGGATTATACATGTCTCCGAGTGACATGGAATTAAGAATTGGAAGAATACAAGACTACAATAATGAAATTGTAATAGCAACCGATGCACAAGAATTAGGATTAAATAATGATGTGAATGTAAAACCAGTACCGCCAAAAAGTGTTCAACCTTTTCAAGGCACCACAACAAAAATATTTCTGCCGGACTTTGATAAATTATCAATACATAAAACTGTGGAGCATAACCCACCAGAAATACAAAAAATAGCGATTGAACACGAAGATGACAAAACAACTATAATTGTTGGTACTATAGTAATAGGTCTTGCTGCATTACTTATTTACGAGATTTTCTGAAACACTCTTTAGCTGCCACATACAACAATCCGGAAACAAACATATGCAAAGCCCATAGATTGTTACCAAGTCAATTAATAACATTACCTGTTGCAGATAAAATCCATGATACTATTGCACCAATAACTCCTTGAAGTGCTGCAGCAGCTTTACCAGCTAGATTGGCAAGGAGCTTACCAAGATTACTTAGTTGTTTTTTTATCCAATCCTTGACACTTGATGGATCCGGTTTTGGAGTTGGAGTTGGTGCAGCACTTGATGTGGGAATAATATAATTAATTATCACCCCAAGAATCATACCAAATGCAGTTAAAATACTAACAATAGTAATACCTTGCTCCCTAAACAAGGTTTTGATCCTCTCACCAAGAGTTGTATCCTCGTTTAACATTTTGTTTATTGTTTCTTTTATTCTGCTTACTTTGTTACGAAAAGCTTCTCTGTTCTCATTGATGACATCCATCCTTGCACCTCTCTCAACTTCAAGGTCTTTGATGCGATCGCTAATTCTCTTTATCTGGAATTCTTAGTCTTAGCTTGTTCTAACTTTTGTTTTTCTCTTGTTATGTCTTTATCAAGTTGTGTGAGTTTTGCTAAGTTATTGGTGAGTTCTTCCTTGACAGTTGTCATCGCTTTTACTATTCCATCCATTTCACGCTTGTCTATATTTGTTTGTGTTGAAACATCAGGACGCTCATCCACATCCCAGTCATAAATTTGATGCCTCTATGTTATCCATTGATGTCTCTATGTTATCCATAATATGTGATAAATCTTGTAATGGAATAGCATCCACATTATCTGGTAAATCGTTTCTTGTGCTCTCCAACGCTTGTTGAGCTTTCTGTTATAATTTTGTTTTACTGTTATACTCTAGCAAATTCAAAAATTGTCTTACCGCCCTTGTTCCTCCAGAGCCAAATTCCTTTGCCAAATAACCAAGGGAAAGAAATGTTGCACTACCTTGCTTGGCAGTTATTCTTATTTCTTTATCAACAACAGCCCAGTATAATGTTTTACCATCATCTGATACTTTAAACTGGTCATAATCCATTTTGTCCGGTGCCATCTTATATCGTTTTTTATTTCATTGTAAAAGGATTTTACAAGATTTTTCTTGTGTGCTTCAAGTTCGGATTCTCTTACTTCCCCCCGAAGGTTAGCAATATGGTCGCTTTGATTAAGAAGACTTCTTAGAACAGGCTCATCAGGCACCATTGGTAAATCATCATCATCAAAATATTCATCATAATCATCTGGATCGTACGTAGGATTGTCAAACTCAAATCCTCCTTCAGCCATTGTTTATTTTATTTAATTTTAAAAAATGTATTTAAAAAATAAAAACAATGTCAGCTTACAGAAACAAACTCAACCCTTATAGAAAACTGAGAGAACCTCATGGTGCCAAGGGCATCCGCACAAGTGTAGTAATAACTAATAATCCATCAACAATAAACCAAAACGAGCAACTGCTTGTGAGATTTCCAAATCTAAGTACTAATGATGTGATAGTTCCACGTACTGCTCGTCTTGCCTTTGAAATAGAACTTAAAAGCAGAACAGACGCCAACGCTACTCTATATCAGAATTTGGATAGAACAATTGTGAAAAAAATGACAATAAGAATAAGTGGCAATGAAGTCATGTCAATAGATGACAGTGATATATATCATTGTTATGTATATTTATGGAAAAGCCCTACCGAACGAGTAAACATAGCTTACCAAGGTATTGGTAAAGCAAACATGTTAAAACATAGAATTGGTGCGGGAGATGCTTCCTCAGACACCGACGATGAAGCTATAGCAGCAGCTTATGGAAATAGATTTTGTATTCCACTGGACAAAGTCATATGCCATTTTATCAAGCGGTGCTTGGTGGTAGGTTAGAATATGAATTAACTTTTAACGATTATAACAAAGTTATCAAAAGCAGTGATGCTGATGCATATTATGTAATAAAAAATATCTGCTTGGAATTTGATAAGGTTAGTGATGCTGAATTAGCCAGACAAATAAGACAGCAAATTAATGATAATATAGTATTTATGTTTGACCGTGTGTTGCGACATAGAAAACAAATATCAAACAAATCTGATACCCTTTGGAATATCAACATTAATGTACCAGAACGGAGCATAAAAGGTATTCTAATGCTGTTTGAAGACCCAGAAAGAACAGACACAGAATCCTTTTACAACCCAAAGATTAAAAAGGTTGAAATGACAATAGAAGGCGTATCAAATCAGTTGTATAGTCAGGGCATGAGGGCATATCAACATTGGGATGAAATTAACAAATATTTTGCCTTGACATCAAAAAGAAACAAAGAGACAGACATAGTGGCGAAGGACTTATACTTTACTAATGTTTCTCTTAAGACCTATCTAACAAAATCATATGCTTTGTGGCTTGACCTTAGAACATGTGATGACAATTTATTATACGGCAGTGGAAGAAAAATAGAAAAAGGCAGTGAAGGCATAACGATACTAATAAATAAAAAAGCAGATGCAGATCAACCTTTAAATATTTATATATATATAATACAAGACGCGCAAATCAATTTCGAAGATGGAAAATTCAAAGAATCACGATACTAAATATCTTAAATATCCACACAGTGCCATTATCTGTGGTCAGACAGGCTGCGGCAAAACAGAGTTTGTTCTTGACATACTTGAACAAGAGTATGTTGGAGTTTTTGAACATATCATTATATTGTGTCCAACCATAGAGTGGAACGAGGCTTATAAAAATAGATCCTGGATAGGAGATGTAAGACACCCAAGAGATAAAAAAAAAAAAAATTGTCAATCCCGTTAACAACGGCAAAGAAATGCTGCAAGAACTGTTGCGTTTATTTTTCAAACAATATGCTGGCAAGCCCACACTAAACATCATTGATGATTGCTCAGCCACAAAAGAATTAACAAAGAAAAAGGATATGTTATCAGAGTTGGCATTCTCTGGTCGTCACGCCAAACAATCAGTGTGGGTCATTTCACAGAGATATACTTCTGTATTGAAAGATTTGAGAGAGCAATCAAAATGGTTGTGTATGTTTTACACCAAAGACAGAGATAGCTATGAAAATTGTTTGAGAGAAAATGATGTTATTCCGACGCTGGAAGAGAGAATCAGAATAAGAAAAGCTTTAGCAAAAACTAAATATTCCAAGTTAATATTGAGGACTGACCAACCAACTAGTTATTGGGTTGAATAATTTTTTCCAATTTGGAAAATAAAAAACTAGATCCGGCCGAGTGCCAATGCGGCCAATGCACCAACCAATACCGGTACAACAGCAATATCCATGTTTTTCTTTTTACGTTGTATCGGGGCTTGTAAAACATACCTTCTTGGTTCACATATAAAATATTCTACGCCATCCTTTGTCACAGAAATTACAGTTTCCTCTGCACCTTTTGCGTACGTTTGTAAAAAATTACTTTCTGAAACACATATACAACATTTTACGTCATCCTTTGTCACAGGAATTTCCTGTGCTATTTTATTTTTGACATAATCACTAATCTTATCGTCTGTTATTGTTCTCATTTTCAAATCCATTTTTTTATATAATATTTTTTTATTATTACAAAATATATTTATTTCATAATATCCGTAGGTATAATACCGTCAAATAATTCCTTTTATTTTACAACTGTTGCTTATAGTAATACTAACAGCAAAGTAGCAATGTTAATAGCAATACTGACATGAAAATATAATGAAAAATCGGGGAATATAGTAATGCTTATAGCATTGCTCATAGCAAAGTAGCAATGTTAATAGCAATGCTTGCAGCAAATTAATAATGTTAATAAAAAAATAGCAATGTTAATAACAATGCTATTAACAATACTAACAATTATTAGTTGCATGAATATCGCAGCTGGTTGTTTTGTATTTTATATTTATTTCAAGATAAAAAATAAAATTACTAATATAAAAATGAATGCGGAAGAACTATTACAAAATATATCGGAACAGACGGAACCAGATGAATCAAAGCAACAAGAAACAAAAAAAGAAAGATTATCAGCCATAGTGGCTGGCGTTGGTAGCCGTCAATATTTGGGTAAAGACATACAACTCACGAATATAGATAGCATGCCCCCGGATGAAATTAACAAACTTTACTGCAGATATGAAGCAAGGCTTGGGGCAAGCATGACTAAGACTTTAGGCAATTCTTTTATTAACTTGTATGTGATGGGAGTATCAAAATATTTTAATGTAACCAATCCACCAAAACTGATAGAAGATTTGGAGGAAGACCCATTTATTAATCATGCTTTGACAAGTGCTTGTTGAGAGTTGTATTACAGGTATGGGATGTGCTTAGCGCCATTTACAGCAATACTGACAACTGTTAGACATATTGATTTTAATAAAAATAAAAATATAGATAATATAAATGGAGAACCAAGAGAGTGAAGTTATACCGGTTGAGGTTAAACAACAAAAATTAAAAAATCCACAAATAATAGAAGCTGGGAAAAAAGGAGCAGCGGCAAGAAAGGCAAAGCGTTTGGTAGAGCAAGATGCAAAGCAAGATGCTGCAAATCAAGATGCTGCAAAGCAAGAGGAAATAACAAAAATAACAATAGATGAAGAGGAACCAGAAATCAAAATAAACGTATACAAAAATTATATTCCACCGTGTCTGGTTTTATTAGTAGGCATTGCTGGGTTGGATTTGTATATTTATAACAAGAAATCTGCTACGCAACCTGTACAACCTGTTGCTGTTCATGTTGCACCAAAAGACCCGTTTGATTATTTTTAATAATTTATTTAAAAAAATAATATAAAAAATAATATAAAAACAATGGCAACAAGTATTGACGGAAAACAAATTGTAAATATGATGTATCACGCAGGAGTGGAAACACTTCTAACTGTTGGATATTCTGAGATTGGCAAAAAACTACTAAAAAGACCAGCACCTAAAGTGGATTTTAATATGACAGATGTTGGGATGCTGTCTGTGGATATAATGTTAGCAATCGCTACGAGGGATATGTTGATTAAGCAAGGTATTATTCCTGCAGATATTATGAAATAATTTAAAAAAATATATATAAAAAAATGGCAAGTGCAGTAGCAATGATGATAGGTGGCGCATTAACAAACGCATTGGCGTTTAGCGGTTCAAATTATTTCTTTTCAAAAATGGAAGTCATTCAGATGAGGAAAGACAAAGGCATGACAAAGCCGTGGAACAATTGAACGCAGCACAAGTGGCGTGGAATAAAAAAAGAACAGAGAGATTAGATTTTATTAATAAGCAACTGCAAAAAGAGCATCATGCAGAGCAGACTTTTGATAATGTAGACCAGGCTATGAAGCAGTATTATTATATAACTGGTAAACATTTGCCTTTGGAACCAGAGCCTAAGTTGAGTGATTTCTATACACCATCTCCGGATCAACAAAATAGAGAGATTATGTTTATTGTGGTGGGCATGGCTGCAACTGGATTTGTGGCGTATAAATTGAGTTTATAAAAAAAATATAATTACTTTTAAAATGACTAAGTCATATGCATGATACCTATTTTTTTGTTGTTTTTACATGGTTTCAATCCAAGTGGTCGCATATAATATGGTGGTTTAGCATTCTTTTCTATTTTATTTTTAAGATGATCAGGCGCCCAAACTTCACCGTTATCTAATAATGTCAATACCATGGATGGACAATATTCAGTATCCAGTATTTTCGTATCTGTAATAGAGTATATTTTATTTATTTCCAAGTCTGTCCATTTCTTTGTGCTATATTGATTTTTTCTCTTCAAGCAGTTCATCAAATTGTGCAGTTGTGATTTCCATTTTTTTCTTTATAGTTATATATTTTAATCTTTAGTAAAAAAAATGGAAAATATTTATTACATCCCAAAAGGATTTTGGAGAGGTTACTCGGCAGTTACAAATTAGCAAAAGAGGCTGGTGTCAGTAAGAAACAGGCATTAGAATTTTTAAAGAAACAAGCCGTGTGGCAGATTTATTTACCCGCACCAAAGAAAATAATTAGACCCAGGTTTGATGTTTCCGCTAAGACTGGAGTGCATCAAGCTGATTTGTTATTTCTGCCGCATGACACTTTTAGACGCAAGACATATAAATATGCGTTGACTGTGGTTGATATTGCGAGTAGATACAAAGAAGCAGAGCCACTGACTTTCAAGGATAGCAAAGAAGTTGCTAAAGCATTTGAGAAAATATACAGTCGGCATTTGAAATATCCAAAATTGTTACAAGTGGATCCAGGCAGAGAATTCATGGGTGCAGTATCGCAGTTGATGGCAAAACACAAAGTAAATATCAGACGGGGCAGAACAGAAATACACAGAGACCAAGCTATAGTGGAAAGATTTAACAGAACATTAGCTGAAAGATTGTTTGGCTATCAGTATGCTAAGGAAATAGATTCGCAAAAACGCAACAGAGAGTGGGTAAAGAGATTACCAGAAGTTGTTAAAGCAATAAATGTAGAGACAAAAAAGCCCCCTCCTGTTGAAACAAAAACATTAAAAGATGATCCTATCTGTATGAATGCAAGTGTAAGATATTTATATCAACCCGGGGAACAAGAAGGTGGAAGACGCAGAGCAACTGATCCAATGTGGAGTGTAGATATTCACAAGATTAAAAGTTATATGGTGACGCAAGGCATAAGAGTTTATTATTTGAAAGCACCAGCGCCACAAAGAGGATTTGTCAAAGAAGATCTACTTAGTGTTCCTGCTGATACCCAAATTCATAAGTTTTTGTAAAATCCATGTGCATCAGTTTTAATTCCATCTTCTCGAATGTATCGTTTTGAGTAAAACGGCGACAGCGTTACTCTGTTTACTGTTATGCCGTATATCTGATGTTTTATCGAACGTAACATATTCATTTCATGAGTGTACTTTTTCTTGTTAAACAATGCATCTTTGTAGTTTTCAAAGTTGATATGTTTTTGGATTACATATTTTTTTACTCCCTTTGCTTTTTTAATGAGTTGTTCATCCGCTCTCAAAATAGAATATAGCTTGGGTCTTAATCCAACGTACTCAGATATAGCAACACCAGCACATTCATCTTTCATTTTACCTAATACTTTTTTGTTTGTATCATCGTGCATTGGATGGTTTTGCGGATAATCACTTAAAAAATATAAAAAGATCGGACAGGGAAAGTAGCATTCAAGGAGGACAGTAAACCACAAAACACAGAAACAAACACGCAAACAGACAAACAAGAAAGCAAAAGCAATAATAAATGCAAACGACATCACAAACACAAAAATGGTTGACAATAGGGCTACCGCCTTGGAACGGTCAGTGGCAAAGTAGGTCACTGGGGGTTTAAACCGGTTCTAGGCTGCATCAAACCTCACAGCCATTAAAACAGGACAGTGTAAATAAAGAAATCTCCGCCATGATCTAATCTCTAACCAACAAGGCAGCATCAATAGGCAATATAAGTAAAACACAAATATGCTCGTGTAAATATAATACAAAAAAAACAATAGCCTAGAAAGCCACAATGAAGGTACTCAATGACTTTGCAGAAGCCAGAGCATAAACCATTAAGGGCACGACAAGAAAGTTCATGGACAAACATCAAACGCTACCGTCCCAATGGGCTTTAGGTAGGCGTCATCATAGGGTCCACAGCCTGTCCGGTCATCGTACAATTAAAGAGGAAAGCATAAATCATACTCATCTTTCATTTCAACCATGTCTTTGTACACATCTCCTGTTTTGATATCTACCAGCAAGCTGTCAGTGTCTGTGTATAATAAAGTACAGTCATCTCTGTACCTTTTCTTTAGGGTATTATAGTACCAATCATACATCATGTACTTTGATATATCCAATACTGCCATCCCAACATAGATTGGTTTGTTTAATGTTAATTTTGTTTTGTTTACATGTATTGCTGACAATTCATCTGAAAATTGTATACGCCTGTTAAAGATGGGTTTGGCTAGTATTTTTTTTATCTTTTCATTTTCAGAGCAGTCAGTTCTGACTAGTTTTACATCAGTTCGCTTGCGTAGAATTTCCATTGTTTTGCCAAACACAGAGTTGCTCATAAGTTTGTAAAAATCTTTTTCAAATTGTGATTTAGCTTTTTTCCTAAGTTCTGTGTTTAAACGAATATATGATTCCATCCATGGTTTTTCATTAAATTCTAATACTCTGTGTATTTTCTTTAGTTTCATGCCTAAATATAAATACAGTTGCAGGTTTTTGTAATGTAACACATATTTTTCTTTGTCCATAAGATTGGGGACTAGTTGTTCTGTATTTATCATGCTATTATTTTCCAACAGATCTGTCTGGTATTCAGACAACCATTCTTTTTTCACTGCTAATTTTTCCACTGCCAGTGGATAGTCATTGTGAGCTTCATGGAGTTCTTTAAGATATTCCAAATCAACTTCTAGAAAATATCCTTTTCCTTCTTTTGACTCTGGCAACGTTTCTGTTTCCACCCACTTAAAGCCAGAATATGGAAGTAGCTGACTCATTGCCCATCCATAAAGATTATTTGCATCAAAATACATTAAGAAGTTGTTTTCCTCGTTAGGGTTATAATCAGCTACATGTGGATTGTTTGCTTTGGCATATCGTTTTGATACCATACTAATTCCACCACGCATACCTTTTTCTATAAATAAGTGCATGTTAATGTCTTTCAAAAGTTCTAAATCTATTTTTGAATGTTTAAGTAAAGCATCCAAAGATAATTCAGGTGCTGTGTAGTAATGCAAGGGATCGAGTTTGTATGATTTCATGCATTCTTTTCTAAAAGTTTGAAATACATCTGCTAACAAAGTTACATCCGTTTTTAGATATAAATCATGATAGTCTCCAAGAGTTTTACAGTTAAACTCTTTCCATATTTTTTGAGCATGATCGTAATCTTCGGGACTTATACTTTCATTTCTGAGACTACTGTAACACTTTTCTATAGGGGGTAATTGCGTTTCCTTAAATCTTTCCATACTGTCCATATATTCATACGGGTAAACACCTTTTCGCAGAAGTAAATTTGTTTGTTCCCCAAACTGATTTTTAGTAATTTTGAAATCAGATTTGTCTGTTGCATCAACCAATTTTTCCAGAGACGAAGCCATAAACTGAAAGCTATCCAAGAATCTAAGTTGTCCGGCACTAAATGAAATGTACTTTTCAGCGTTGTTTGGGATGCATGTAATATTACCTGTCATTTTATGCATTTTGTGCATGATGAGATGACTATCATATCCTTTGAGGTTATGAAATATAACAGGGATGATTGTTTTATTTGGTTTTATTTTTAGTTTTTGGTTGCAGTTTTTATGTGCTGCACCTCTGTATTCTCCTGTAAAATGACAGTGGTCTCTTACTTTGCCGTGTTTACCGCATGTCCTACCTATTTCATTCTCGCATATCCAACATTGTGTTGCTTTTTCGTGATCTTCCTCATTTTGTTGTGTCATGATTAATGGTTTTGGGTGAACAAATATTTTATTAATGTTGCTCACCTCACGTTCCAAGTGATTTAAAAACTTTTCAACAGCATCTTCACCTCTGTAAATAACAGGTTCTTCGGCTTTGCCATCATATCTATGACAACCTGGCATCCAAAACTACAAGCTTCGTGTACATTTTGAATTTCAGATTTCTTTCCAAATTTGATTGATTGCGGTTTGATTATACTCTCAAAATCAGCATATATTGTATAAGGCACATGCATCTGATTTTGATAATTTTTAAATTTTATGTTTTTACCTTCTTTCGGCATTTCTATTCTGCAAGAATTTTTGTTTGGTAAGTAGTCCTTTTCCAGAAAAGCCATGAAGGCAACGATCGCAGAAGTAAGTTTGACCTTTATGTTTGTTTTGGTCATAGAGTAGTCTATTCAGATTTTTAATCCAGCAATAATGATATTTTGTTATTTTTATTGGTGTGTCGGGATAATCATCAGGGTCATAGTTCTCATCTATGATTCTTTCTTCATTATTTGGATCATCTTCATTCTCTGATTCTTCTTCAACCTCAATGTCTTCAGATATTAAGAGCAGATTAATTCGTTCAATATTTTTTGGCTGTTCTGATAATGGATATGGGAAAACAGTTACCTTTTTATTTTTTCCTGTTATGATATATACATAAACGTTGATAGCAAGGTTGTTTTGTTTCTCTACTTTGGGAATTTGAGAAATTGGAGTGGGAAAGTCAATACCATCCATATTCAACTTACCCATGTGTTTCTTATAACTAGATATCCCAATTTGATTATTTTTATCAGGCCACAAAGCAGACACCAATGACACTTCCGAGCACTTATTATCTTCATTCTTAACATTGATTATTGCTTTCTTGTTAGCTAATGCTTTAGGTAGAGGAATATATGAAGAACCTTTTAATGGTTCATACTTTGCAAATAAAACTTAACACAGTGATCAATCTCCAATCCTGATGCTGTGTTTGTAAATCTTTCAAAAAAAGTATGATAATGGACCTTTGGAAACGGCCGAGCACGACACTTACGAACTATTGCAGTCTCGGTTTGATTGAGACTGTTCATGAGCGGTAGTGAACTATGCTAGCTACCGCTCACGCCCTCTAGCCCCGGGTTGAGTAGAACTCAATTTTCATAAAATCAATAGTACACAATTTTAACCATCCCAAAGATGGCATGCATACGGCGTTGGACATATAGTTATATGCTTCCCCATGTCGTACGGCGTATGGTCCCAGTATCTAATAAAATTAAATGCCGCGAAGAGCGAAATAAACATAATGGAATTTAGCTCTCTTGTATATTTGCAGATGATTCATCGTAAAACTCATTTATTTTTTCAGAGTTTAAGATTGCATTTTGTTCGCTGTGTAATACTGCTGTAGTGTATTTTTTGCTAGCACCATCGTCTTTAAATAGATTTACAGTTAGACCTAATTGGAACTTTAATCCATTCATCTTTGTCAGCTCTTTGCTTATTTGTTTTGTGATAATGGATTTTTTATCACGAAATAGTTTTTGAGGGTCTTTGTATTTCTCGGCAGATATCTCGTATGCTTTGAAATAGCCACACATTGGTTTGTCAACCAGTTTTAATTTTCTATCTTGAAAAACTTGTTTTAGTTCATTTATAACATTTTCTTGTAATTTAGCATATTTCTGCTTTAGTTCATTTATAACATTTTCTTGTAATTTATCATATTTCTGCTTTTCTCATTTACGTTGTTTTTTAGCACGTCGTCTCTTGAGTAAATTTTCTAATGTTTGAGAATTAACCTCTTTTGGAGTTTCCTTTGGAACTTCTTTAAGAGCATCTAGCCCCTTTCTAAGCTGATCATTATTAATTACTCCTTCCCGGTGTAATTGTAAAATGTAGTGAACGTCTTCGGTACTCATTTTTGTAATATATATCATATTATTTTTCTTTTCTTAATATAAAAAAATATTTATTATAACAAGAAAAAGAAAATGAAAAACACTAAGAAAATTGAAAACATTTGCCAAATTTCTCAAAGTTGGAGATCACGAACCTTGTAAAAATAAAACAACAAAATATTCAAACTATTGCAGTTTACATAAATTCAGATTAAAGCAAAGTAAAGTTTTACCGTGTCTAAAATGTGGAAAAGGTACAAGTGCAAAATATAAAACTTGTGTTGGTTGTGGTGCTCATATAGTTAGATTAAAACATAGATACTGGGAAGTAGTAAAGCCATACATTGTTGAATGTATTAGGCTGAGACATATAGAAATTTAATGATTTTCTAGTAAAAGTCATATTTTATTATATTCGTGTTTATTCGTTGATTTGGATGTTAATTTAATAACAAATCAACAAATTTGTTTTGTATTAAATAAACATTTTATAATTATATTACAAAAAAAAAAGCAATATTTTTGTAATTTTGATAACTATAAAAAAAAAAAAAATTGCAATCTTCACTACCCCTATTTTAAAAAAGTTTTAATAAATCAAGTAAATCACCGTTTTATGGTGATTTACTATATATGCATTTTTAGCCGTTCTGCTGTAATTTGAGGCGAAAAAAAAATTACAGCAGAAACCCCATAATGCATATATATAATTCCCAATTTAAATTTCTTTTATTTTTTTTTTTAAGTGTGCCAATCCAATGATTGGGGTTCAAAAGCCAAAAGCTTAAATAAATGCTTCTGTTTATCTTGGTGTACAAAAAACAGTATTAAAAATATAATTTTGAAGGGAATTCTTTACTTTATATTTTTCCGAATTTTATTAAAAATCACGCTAAAATTCCCAATTTTATGAAAAATCGCGCTAAAATTCCTATTTCCAGGGGTACGGGTCATGTTTTCAAAATCATGAAAAAAGCCCTGTATTTGTATGTAATAAATGTAATAAAGGGGCGTATGCCAACTGTGACTTAGTAAAACAGTTTTGTCAAGTTAGTTTCATTTATACATTTTTCAATGCAAGCTCTTGTAATTAATTGCCTTGAAAGCATGCTATAATCATATCAACAGTCAAATATGTTTCTTTAATTGAGTGTTATTTGAATATCAAAATATATATATATTGGAAATAAGTGTGCTGGGAAAATTTCTGATGACCATGATGGCATCAAACAGTGTAAACCTGAGCAGTCTATTAGATTAGCAAATGCTAAACAAAAACAACCCAAATCTAACATGTCTTTTGAAAAAATTTGTTCATTTATCAGGTATCGTAATTATCTTATGGTATTACAGGCCAAATGTGTTTCTTGAAGTTCAAAGGCGCCTTCCTTCGACTGGAGGAAAGAATACAGCCGAAGATTCTATATTCTCATGTGTGGATCCTATATTGAAAACGTTGCAAGAGCAGGGCACCAAATATCCTGAAACAATAATGTATTTGCCTCTGAAATGGTGTGGTTTATTACATGAGCGAGCAAAAACATGTTTTGCTACACCTCTTGTTGCACAGTATCATGCACCTCAATCACAACAGGTTTGATATTCTTATTAATTTAATATAATAGGATTATTACTACAGTAACGTGATCTGGAAGTTTGTTTCACCTCGAGTGGACATTTAATATCTGCAGGATCTCACGAGAGGCTTTAACCTCGAGTGTGGTCCTGGAGATATGACATGTCCACAAGAGGTGATGCGCCTTCCAGATCACATTACTCTAGTAATGATCCTTTTATTATATACCTTCATAAATAGCTTGTAAAAATAGTACAGCACCGTATGGTATTAAGACTAGTTGGTTTACACAGACAACGACGTCAAGACGTGACTTCATACAACGTTAGTAGTATAGTGGTACAGAAATAATTTTTTAGTAATCTAGTGAACGGATTCAGAAAACCTCTAGAGGTCATACAGGGTTTTGTATTCCACTGAAGGAAAATGAAGGTACCACTTATATAATTATTGACATGTATATAATAAATGCATTTATCACAATATTATTACAATAGCTTCTGGTAGTGTACTAATACCATGACTTTATATCATAGTACACTAGTGTATTATCATGTCATGTGATGACTGAATCAAAGTTTTTGTACACATCTGTAATTCGATTAAACAGACACGCTTGTGTATTTCCATGGTATATCATGGGTTATGATAAGAGTTCAGTTCCATCATATATCAAATATCACTCTATCAACTGTATGAACATAACGTTAACTTTATTTAAAGTTTGTAAATGCCCAACAGAATGTCAAATGACATCACGTAAGTAACAAACAACGTCATATGTGTACAAAATGTCCTGTCATCACTTATAGATAAATTGACGACATCAATTTGAAACTTTCACGTCGTTGTGTGTTATGTGATAAATAGAATCTTAAATTTGTGACTGGAAACTTTTAAAATTGATAAACTTGTCGGCTGAAATGATAGGAAACTCAGCACATCTGATCATCTATAAGTTGAAATTTCTCTATTTTGCATGAATACATGTGACTTATTCTTATTTTTCTTTATCAATACTGAATATATCTCTGTGTTCCAGATAAAATCGCACATTGTGAAAGAAATGACTAATTCAACAGATGAGAGCACTATTAGAGTTCTGTTTGCCACGGAAGCTTATGGAATGGGCATGGATGTGGCAGATATTAGGAAAATTGTCCATGTGAGCCCTCCATCCAGTGTTGAGAGTAATATAACTTTTTATTAATATAGTACATCTTAACTGCTCTTTGAAGTCTCTTCAGTGTTTATGATAATGTTAATCATATAAATTCTATCTAAACACTGAAATCATTTATACACTATCTTGATACATATAATGTTTTAAACTGTGTTGCTGAATTTTCGGAATTAATAGTATATATTTTGTAACTTTATTGAAGAGGGACATGTATAAAAATGTAATGATACTCAAATTGCAAGTTATATTTTTTTCTTACCTACTTTGATTGTGATTGCAATTCCTTTTTACTCTAGCTCTTGCATTATATTTTCATTGGATCATTTTTAAGTGTATGCACATATTTTTGTGTCACCTGCATGGCAGACCAGGGTTTGATATTAACTTTTTTCAGCAACGTGTCCATAGTCAAATTTACTTGTCCCTGCACTTCATGTAAAAGTGATACAAAAAACAAGATCAATCATGAAAGTGACATTACATTCCACCAATGAAAACAAGATGTTTTTTATTTGTCATTTACATGTTTTGACATTTTTTCAGTCACAAGTTTTAAAGATGTAAAATTCATTTCTTGTTATAAAATTTACTTTTCCGTAGGACAGGTCACCTGAGACAATTAACTTGTCCCCAGTAGAATCTACATGGCACAGGACAAGGGTACAACTGTTAGTATCAAACCCTAAAGACACCTAAAGATCACTTTGTCCGTCGTCGTCCGTCACTCTTTAAACTGCAACCTAACCTTGGCCATAACTTGAAAAGTATTTGACCTATGTTCATGAAACTTCACGCACTTCTTCATCTTACCTCAAGGAATGTTGTTACATATGTCCAATAACTCTGTCTTTCATTTTGGCAGTGTTATGCCCTTTTTTTTTTATAAAACTTTAACCTGCAACCTATGTTCATGAAACTTCACAAACATCTGCATATTTCCTCAAGGAATGTTATAATATCTGCTCCATAATCCATGATTGATTTAACCCACTGTCTTCAATTTTATAGTTACTTTGTTCAGCACATGACAGATGAACACTTCTAGTTCTCAATGTCACTGAATTAGTGAATTATTCATGGTGCTAACTTATTATTGCTACATGTCTTGGCACTGTAACTGTAAACAATGCACTTATAATTTCTGTGTTTCTCCTTTCCTTTGTTTCACAGCTTTTGTTCAAGAAATTGGGCGTGGTGGTCGAGATGGCCAAGAAATTTCTAGTGTATTTTTTCATAACAATAGTGACACTGCCAAATCTCACGTTAAAGAGGGAATTTGTGAGTACATTAAGACAACTGAATGTAGACGGAAATTTATAGTAGAATACTTTAGATTTTCTTATAAGCCACAGGAAGACCCTCACAGATGCTGTGACAAACTGTCTGATGAAGTGCACCTGTGTTATGTGTAAAACTAAAATCACAGAGTTAAAGCTTGAAGACCCCAACGACAGGTTTGACAAAGGGAAGATTCAATGATTGAAGTTAATGCTGCAAAAATACTTCCATGCAGAAAATAGCATTGTCAAAAGATGACACCAGCACTTGAAACCGGACTTTCTGCGGGGTTGATAGAAAGTATTTGCAAACTTACACTGCAGACCGATTCATCACAATTGGAGCTTAGCTATCCGGTGTTGAAAAAACATCACCTTTTAAATATTGTCCAAATCATTGAATATGTCAAGTCAAAAAAGATGTAGAATGTTAAAATAACCAAAATCTACATCAACTGAGGCTATCAATTCATTGTACACTTTCATATCAATAAACCTGCTTTTGGCAGAAAGAATATCATACTGTAGAAGTCTGTATATCAGGTTGAATTTGTTATGCTCTGGCGATCACTCATACACAAACGTTTATCAGAGCTACAGATAAGCAGAGTATTTTCTTAAATACCGAATT
Organism: Cyrtodaria siliqua; assembly: GCA_037043455.1. Classification (NCBI taxonomy): domain Eukaryota; kingdom Metazoa; phylum Mollusca; class Bivalvia; order Adapedonta; family Hiatellidae; genus Cyrtodaria; species Cyrtodaria siliqua. Next base: position 107,572 of record JAWPHD010005903.1, on the reverse strand, counting down.
AAAAATGTCAAAATACCCAATTAAATTCAGAAGCATGGATACCAATATCAAATTAATTATTACCCAAATAATTTGTTCTGACGAGCATCATTGTTATACTTTTCTGTAAACTATCAAGTACTTTGATGTCATCCATCATTATTGTAAAAGAAGTTTTATTAGATTTTTTATATAATATTTGTTGTCCGACACCCAAAACAGTGTCACCAACCAATTTGTTTAGTTTTTATTTTAATCAATTAAAATCATGAAATACTCAATTAAAAACATAATTGTTAGGTCACTACCCAATTGTTCAAAAAGCTTATCTGTAACTCTGGTTTATGAAATGGACTTTAATTGTGGCCATTTACTAAGAGCATGAAAGCGATATTTATTGGCTTAAAGCACCAATAAGACTCGAAACATGAAGATATGTGTCTAGTAGTGGAGGAAAGGCTTTGTTCATTCTGTTACAATGCTACTGAGACAGAATCTCACGTTATCTTAAATTTCCCTATATATAACAACATAAGGATACATATAATATGTTTACAATAGCAAACACTTCTTGCTTGCTCGGAAGAGGAGAGAATGTCTTTGTTATTCACAAATTTAGATCTTCTACCTATTGTTGTCACAACCTGCATTTTAATTCTTGACGAAGGTCTCTGTTTTTAAGTACAGTTTAAATTATACCGTTTTACGATTTATATAAAGATTATGATTGTTTTAATTAACTATCGGATACTTTAGTTTCTTAATGTAAAGATATTGTTAATCTGTTATTAAATGGTATTTTAAGACAATTTTTAATTTTGCTCTTTCGCTAACATTTAACTAAAAGCAGTGGATTATCTATTAAACAGTTTTAATACAAATATAGCCCTTTGAATATTATGAATATTATACTTAATAGTCTGGGGTCGTGATTAACAATGGCATTAGGAATTTTAAAGTATAAAAAAGAGTTTCTTTTTCTGATAACTCAGTGATCAATTCATTAGTTGCATTATATTGTATATACTATTCATATTGGTAGTTTTGTAACTCCAGTGTACTTCTATGCAAGTTAGTATGTCTATTTAAATATATCTCAGATTTATATGCTACATTTTACTTCAACTTATGATCTGTGAAGAATGTATTTCATCTCTTAGAATTCTATAAAGAATGATGTTTGCATTTTATCAATGTGTGTATGTTAATACGTATATATGTAAATAGAGGATCTTACATAAGTGTCTGTTTAATATTGAATTTATTAAACAAGTTGGATACAATTATATAGATTTATGAAACATATGATGAATTATTTTAATTTTAACGAGCCTTTTGGCGAGTTAAAATTAAAAATAATTCATAACGAGTTTCATATATCTTATATGGAATGGGAACTCGTTTAAGATCCTTTTTATTACATAACATTGCAATCAAATTAGTAAACAATAATTCAGATGGACATAGAACCGCCATGACGTCGGACAAACTTTAGCGCCAAAACGTCATAAAATATGTGAAGTCGTAACGTCGCGTCTCACACATAACGTTGCGTATTAAAGAGTTTGTGTTTTACCTCTTTACAAAATAGCAGTTTACGCCAACTTTTTAACAAACCAAAAACAATGTTTTGTATAATGTGCATTATTTTTATAAGCTGTCACAAATAATAAGTTTATGACTCAGATCTGGGTGAATTTGTAATAAATAAAAAAGTTTCAGTTAATAAACTTGCGTAGTGTTACAGGTTTAACTCAACCAATCAAAATAGTTCCAGGTTGTATTGCATGTGTGTCATAGAATATTAAATGGGTGTTCGACACTGTTAACAAGGGACGTTATGTGATAAAAGTATATAGAGTTTAGACACTGGAGATGTTATGTTTTGTATAACCTAACGAGTTTAATAAAATCAATATTAAATAGGCACGAATGTGAGATTCTATTTATCACATAACTAAAAACGTTGTTTGTTAACATGATGTCGTATGTTGACTCGGTCTTCTCCGTACGACGCCAAGCAAAATATTTACCTCATCGATTTCCGTGATCCGGTATTATAGTGGCTATGGAAATAGTCGAGACAATTCCGATGTACTTCAAGCCGAACGGAAAAGACCAAATGATGATTCGGCCTTCTTTTGCATACTTATTTACACAACTACTTTTTCATGTAAATATACTTCATGGTGTTTCTTTAAACTGTTATTAAAAACACTGTTGTCACAGCTGACAGCTGTTTGAATGTATATCTAATTAAAAAATCGTCCTTTATTCCTTTCAAACCAGCAATTTAACTGGTAACCATCAACTTTAGTAACAAGTGACCTAGGTATTCTATTGAACATGTTGAAAAACCTGCCCTCAGTATGCAAGAATGGCTTAATTTTTCTAAGATCAGCCATCATTTTCAGCTCATCCAAAGCTTTCCTTCTTTTTATGTCTTTTGGCTCTCACCAAGGCTCCAATTTCCTTTTCAAGATTTTCAGAAACCTGGTGTATGCAAGGAAGAGCTGCAGTTTTTTTATTATGTTTTCATCTGTTTTGTTCGAAAACATATGCTTTATGTAGGCCTTTGATTCACGTACATTCCATTCCTGAACAAGATCAGCCGGGACATTTGTACCATCTTTGCCATGCAAATTTACAAAACAGGCTTGAAGGATGGTACAAGCCTCCTTTAGACCAAATACGGAGTACTGCTGAACAAGCATTCGTAGTATTTCCAATGGGTATTTTGCATTTACACTGTGGCCTTTCAATAATAGCATCATCATCTTGAGAATAGCTAGTATTCTCTCTCTATGAGGTCGCTGTATCAACTCTTGTAGGTATTTGAAAATGATACCAACTTCTGCTGCAAAATGAGCGTAGTCTTTAACCTTATCATTTTCCTTACATCTAATTGTTTCTTTTCTGCCATCTCCAACTGTTAGTGTACGTGTAGTGCCATCAGCCAACTGTACTTTAATGATTTCAAAGACACCTTCAGAATCTGTAAGTAATACCATCAACAACAGTTTCTAAAGGGCAGTAATCTTGAATGGGAATTTGAATTTTCAGAAAAGAAGATTTTTGAAGTTTCCCTTTATATCTCTATGTCAAACGTGTGGACCAAATATGACCATATTAAGTAAAGCTACATGCAAAATATCAGAGATCTAAGTTATGTAGTTTCAAAGAAGATTTTTGAAGTTGAATTTAATTATTCTGACAAGCCCCTTTCTCATTGCAGATTACATTTGTGTAATGTTTCATGGAAATCCCTTCCGTACTTTCAAAGTTACGACTGACATGAATTTGACACATTTGAACTGCTGACCTCAAAGTGTGACCTTGACCTTTGGGGTACGGACCCGATTATTGTACATAACGCACCTTCTCATTCACAGATACTAAACATTGACTCTAGCACATTTTGGAGATATATGAAAACGAGAGTCAATGACACTTCCGAGGTAGAGACAAAGATGAAAATAACAAAATAAAGGTGAGTTCAGGTCGTTGTTTTTCATAATATCATTAATCCAACGATTTATTTCAAAAATCGGGGAATGCTATTCCAATTATATGTGTTCAAAGTATGTCTAAGTTGCAAATATATTACAAATTATTGTTTAATATCACGCCTAAGTCTTTTATAAGATTAAAAGGTGTGTGTGTTTTCTTCAACAGATCACACTTTTTCGGTGTATATTCTTATTTATTCATGAAAGTCAGCTGTTGTTTTAGTGGAGTTGAAAAGCCTTTCATGCAAGCATTACCTGGTACTAAACTGGTTTATCAGAAAACAGGGACCAACGGATTTATCGCCAATTTTCGGCAAAAGGTAGAGTCAATGGTCTGGAGCTAGAGTCGATGACGCGGAGATTGCGGAGGTTTTGTTTTCAATTACAAGTCCCGATACCGTATTAATTGCCATGGTACCATGCGACTGATCTCGTTTTATATCAGCCTGGTTTACTGTACAACTATCGCATAGTGTCGATTGCAGGTTGATTTAATAGTTAATTTACTACAAAATACCAACTATGCCAACACATATCACCGTACATCATAAGCATTGACGCTATCTCTGTGTCATCGACCCTACCTCTGGCTCATTGACTCTACCTCTTGCCGAAAATTTACGATAAATCCATTATACCTGTTTTCTGATTTAAAATGTCATTAGTGTTTAATATTTACATTATGGCCTTTTCATCTCCACTATTAAAACACCAGACTTTCATGAATAAATAAGAATATGCACCGAAAAAGTACGATCTGTCGAAAAAAACACACACACCTTCCAATCTTATAAAAGACCTAGGCGTGAAATTAAACAATAATTTGTAATATTTTTGCAACTTAGACATACTTTGAACACATATAATTGGAATAGCATTCCCCAATTTTTGAAATAAATCGTTGGATTAATGATATTATGAAAAACAACGAGCTGAACTCACCTTTATTTTGATTAGTACCCGTGTCACTGTGGTTAATATTTGTGTGAACTTTCATGCAATTCCCTTCAGTACTTTCAAAGTTGTGGCTGGAACATGATTGTTTCGGTCAGAATGACGAACAGACGGACAAACAGAGTAACTATATCTCCCTTTCTGTGGCATAAAAAAAGAATATACGCTAAAAAACAATAGTTTTTAGAATGACTTGTATAAATAATACCTTCTAAAACCGTGTCTGGTTGACCCGTTTCCCCACTCCAACAAGGAAAGATATAGTTGTCAATAAACTGGCCTATTGTATCCTTCAGCCAGTTAAATTGATCTTCTTCAGTAGTGTTGGTGGGGAATCATTGAGGAATATCATTTGTATCTTCCATGTTCATGTACTATAACATACCCTCCACTGTTAATGCATCCACATAGTTGAACACAAATCTCTTGTCGTCATCATTTGCCTTCATAACATTTGGATCAACTCCTTTTCTACTAATCCTCTCACATTCCCCTCTTAGTGTACCCATCTCTACCTCTCCTTCTTTATTCCAGAGCTCTTCAAAAATAGCTTTTTCAAGAAAGTTCATACTTAGGTGGAACAACTCTGCGGTACATCTCCCTATTGATGAAAACCTATCCTTTGGATCTATGTTATCTTATCGTAGCAGTAAGGCTTCAGAAAATATTTCCCTTGTCACCTGCAATATAGCGACGTGAAAATATCTAACTCAAGAATAGTCTTTAATATGTATTTTATTAAACTACTATCTAATTATATTTCACAATAAAATTATACACAGTTAAAAAACAGAATAAATGTTCAACTTTGATTAAATGTACAAGTTACAATTCGTAAGCAGTTCTAACGTTCAAAAGTGCGAGCTAAGCAGTCAAAATGAATTAGAATGAATATCTATCAGTCTGTAAGAATCTCTGACTAGTCTATAAGAATCTGCCGAATGAAGGCAATCTCGTATCTTATATAGCTTGGCTATGTCCCACCTTTGAACTGTCACGTGTACCCTCGACCATGAACTCTAACCTCCGAAACTGGTTCTAGGACGCCAAATTTGGGGTCGATCGTACAAATCTCCTATTTTTGGAGTAAACAAAATATTCAACTTACTTTCCAAAATGCTGATACAGGGTATTTATATAATTCTCCCAAAGTTGCCCCTGTCATTCCATTGTTTCAACAGACAAACCTCTACTTAACTAAAGGTTATGGTCATACTGTTACTAGATATATACTTAATTGGAATAAATAACTTTCATGCGCATCAGTCATGAACTTTCAGAGGAAATGGTCAAAACCAGGTCTCTACACAAACAACGTAATTAAGCTACTTCTGAGACAAATGACATAGGCCGTGAATGAATGTTGGTCACCTAGTTTTTCATGTACATGTAATGATCATCCATGGGTGCAATATAATATCTTTTTTTAAGACCTCCGAAGCTCACTATAACACATGCCATACATACACACATAGGAATTATACACTATAATTTCTTACAAAGCTAACACGATCAAGGTATATAGATCAGAGAATAATCAAATCAAAACATGTTATCACATACATAAGTTTACACAATGTCAGTTAGTCCAAATTGTTCATATGTTTAGAGTCTATACTGATTGCAATAATTAATGTTGTAGTCCACAATTGTTCAGTGTTAACTGTTATGTATAGTTCATCACTGTTTTAGTTAATGATATCCCGTTTGTATGACATCTGACATCTGGTTGGTATGACATCATGTTGGTATGACATCATGTATGTATGACATCATGTAGGTATGTCATCTCGTTGGTATGACATCACGTTGGTATGACATCTCGTTGGTGTGACATCTCGTTAGTATGACATCATGTTAGTATGACATCACGTTGGTATGACATCTCGTTAGTATGACATCATGTTGGTATGACATCACGTTGGTTCGCCAGTGTTCCAGTATATATTTGGTACACATACGCCTCGTCAAGTAATATCCAATTTTGATTACTTGAAGTTGTCTCCTTACTGCCTTTAATTCCATTAAGCACACTCGTGGTGTGTATGATTGTGTCTGCTGTCTGCACTGGTTATTTCCCTTTCTCCATAAAATGAAACTACAAGTTCATTACTCTGAATACATTGTCTATTTACAAGGTTACAAAATGTCTCAAGTGTGTTCTTAGCTTAACTTTCTTCTGCCTTAAGTCGCGTTGAAAGCCACCCAAGGTCTTTTCGGCATTTTAAGTTTACGCGTAATCTCTTCACCAATCAAAATTTTGAGAGAGAATGAGAGAACTTGGTTATATAATTAAACACACTTGAACATATATTTACATACTGCTTCTAAGCCACTTTGTTTTGTTCGAGGAGAACCTCAGTTGTCGGTAGTCCCCTGCTGTACGTCAAATCCACGATACAGCGGTCTCAAAACCATTTGCTTGTCCCTTTTCCCATTTGACAGAGTCAGGTGTTTGTCCGCTCGACTCTGAGACTCGGATAATGACGCCGCTTCGCCAGGTATCTCTGGAATATCGCAATGTACGTCTTCTTCGTATGGGTCTGGACTCTGCAGTTGAATGACATTCATACGCCCCCTAAACGACCATTTTCTAATTTTAGAGAGTAACCATTTTTTATAATGTTTGGCTAAGTATTTAATAATAATTAGAAATATTAGAAAACCCACTATTGCCAAAACAAGTTTTACATAATCCCAATTTGAGTATTTCTCATCATTTGGCATATCTTCAATCTCTTGAATATCACCTAATTTACTTTTAAGTTCTGATATTGGGAATTCGCCAAGAGTACTTAACTCTTAGGTACTATAATTTATATGAAAGGTCAGTTCTTCATTGGTCATTAAAAAGTATGTCGTTTCAGCGACATATATAGCTTTGGGCAAATCCATTGATGATGCATACAGTTCGCAGTATTTAGACGACCGCTCTGTATTTTTAATAAATAGATTTACTAGACAAGAAGTTGATTGGTATGTATTTTGGATGCATCTTTTTAAACTACATGACCTTATCAATGGATCTTTAAAGTAACCTGCCTCTGTTTCTGATAGAAAGAAGTAAAGCATTCTTTCCTGATTGATAGCTAGAAAATCACTTTCTAGCTTATAGTATGTTACAATACCTTTTGAATCAGTGGTTTTCACATCACTGTAAGGGAAGAACAAACTGTTTGCGTAATATAACTCAAACAATCTAGTATGTTCTACTAACATAATTTCGGTGAATACAATTATCTGTTCGCCGTCTAAATAAGTTGTGCATTTCAAGCGTTTGTAGTAATCAAACAAGTTTTCGTATGGGTCAATGGGCAATAAGAGAGTTGCAGGAAGTTGAGCACTTATCCCTAAAAGAGCCTCTTGAAGTTGACTTGCTGAAATGATATTCGCACTTAGACGACCTGTTGTGAGTCTATTCAATTTGATCTCTAATTGAAGGTAATTATACATGCAGCTTTGAGTCACTGCTTTAATTTCATCTGTGATTAGACTCATTTTCGTGAACAAATATAAAAACTTATCAATGTTTCCTATATGTCTATTAAAGTAACCTTTAGTATTTACCAATTCTGCACTTAACGTCCGCAGAATTTCCAATACCTCATTAATTTTTGCCTGTTTTCTGATACCGCAAATGGTGTTGTGTTTATTACTGACATACTATCTAAAAGTGAATGCTCCAACACTTTCTGGCTGCTTGAATAGCAGTTCCTAAGTAGAATATAATCAACTCTTAATAATATATATATTGAAAAATAGTGAAGAGTACTTAAATGCTCTCATATTTATAGTAATGGCCTTTTCAATAGGATTTACTACACCACTTAATTTACTATAAAGGAAACGTCCCGTCAATGAACTGTCCGTCACTAGGTCAATATCTAGTACATAGTAGTCTGTCCATTCCTCGTCATATGTCATTACTGTATTACTGTGTGCCGTCATGGCCTTATAAACCTAATGAATACTGTCGCTACTTAAAACCATAGTCACACGCGTAACATATGTATTACGTATCATATACATTACGTTGTATTACTTCAATTGTTTACAGAAAAGCGAAAGGCCTTACTTAAATTGATTTTAACATCAATAATTAGCCATTTTTCATCGCGTAACCTGTACTGCCCCTAATCTATCCCCGTGTCACCTAATTTACTATCTACCATAATCATAATACACATTACTCCACTAGTTTTCTACTAACTTAGTATCTCCCTATAACTCAATCGAGCGCCTAATTAATACAGACGTTACCGATAATCACAATACAATACATGATGTATATATCGATTCCTCCCTTAGTTTTACCTTGCCCTAAAACACCGTTCCTAACCTATCTTAAGGTTCGTCTCCGCTAGTTATCAACTTAACTAGCCTATCGCCTATAGTTCAGTTCGAGTATTTATGAGTCGACTCGAGTGTTCGACCACCCAGCTCGACCACTTAACAAAACAATACTGTTAAACACAGTACGTAGCATAATTTCTACCTCGATAGCTCAATTAGTTTTACCTTCCCGTAAAACACAGCACCTAACCTAACTTAAGGTACTCTTCCACTAGTTCTCAACTAAAACCTAACCTATCGCCTATGACTCCGTCGAATGCCTTACCAAACAGGCAATACCGTTAAACACAGTACAATACGATATCGTATATTCCGACTTCTCAGTCGCCAGTGTATTTGAATGAGGATCTATACGCCATACGATGACTGTTAATTCAAGATCAATATCGCAAACACACGATATAAATACCTAGACAGGTATTTCTCGGTGGACCGTACCTTGACGGTCCTACACTATGCTAATCTATCTCGGTGACCCTTTCCCCCTAGAGCCCCGCTACGCTAACTTCCATATCCTCCTCGTTCTGGCACAAACCTTCAGAACTACATTGTCGCCTTCGAGGAGATATACCCTCAGGCCGCATCAACCTCTCATCATCGCCGACGTCCATACTGCTACTACTACTACCACTACTACTACTACTACTACTACTATTATCTACCCTACCATTACGACTAACCCTATCATTTTGATTACTACTATACCTACAATCTACCCTATCGCTATCATTATCACTATCTTTACTACTACTGCTACTAATTCTCCTGGGCTGCTTCTCGCCCCTTAGCCTATTGTTCCTTTCTCGTAACCTACGGGCTAACTCAAACAATGGGATCGAATCTTCCTCATCCGAATCGTCCCTTTCTTTACGGTACCGGTGTGCTAGCCTCTCCACCGGTGCACTATCTGAACTACTGCTACTTAAATCACTGTCACTACTCTCTGGGGGTGCGGCAAGTACCGCCTTCCTTATTGGTCGCCCCCTTTCATTCTGAGGTATCTCCCACTCCTCCAGATTTGCTAAACGCAAATGTCTCGCGTGAGATTTACGAGTTTCATTATCTAATTGGCTTTTGATGACATATGTCAGTGGGGATTTCTTCTCGATAATTCTATAGAAAGAGACCCACCGTGAGTCTAATTTACTAGTCCTAACGTGGTTCTTTAAATAGACCGCGTCCCCTACCTTAAACTCGACATCTTTACTAGACTTATCTGCCCGTAACTTTCTTTTTCGCTTTACACGTTTCATTCTATTGAAAACTCTAGTAAATGCAATATGTTACTGCTGCAGGCATATCTCGTGGACGTCTTCGCCTACGTACTTCCTACGGGGTTTCAAAATAACGTCAAGTGGTAACGTTGCATCCCTACCATACAGGAGGTTGAAAGGTGTTCTCTGAGTTGACTCATTTACAGTCATTTTTAACCCCGCTAAGGTCTGATTTAGAAATATATCCCAAGCGTTTGGTTCATTTTTGACTTTCTTTGCAAGTAAATTAACTATAGCTTTGTGTGAGACCTCTACTTGACCATTTGCATGGGGTGAATAGAACGATGTCGTAATACACTTAACATTCATTTTAGTCAAAGTATCTACAACCTCCCTTGCTACATTTTCGCCCCCGTTATCTGATATATAGCACATCGGAAGAGAATGTCTTGGAAATATTTCATCCAATAGTATGTGTAGTATATTGGAACTGGTTTTCGAAGGTAATGGAAAGCACTCTAACCACCCACTATAGCTATCTATTACAGTGTATATATATCTGTTGCCTGACAGTGTTTCTGGTAGTGGTCCCATAATGTCTCCTGCTATTTTACTGAATGGATACGGGCTTATTTCAGTTTCCCCCATAGGTGGTTTAATGGCCACCATATTTCGTTGTTGACATTCAACACACCTGTTGACTAACTCGTAAACTAATTTGTACATATTAGGAACATAGTACTTTTCCTTTAAAGTATGGAACGTGCGATCTATTCCTGAGTGGGCAAGACAGTGATAGCTTTGTAATAACTCTTTGGTCAAGTGCTCTAGGACATATAGCCGAATTACAGGGTCGTTATCTACGTCGCTGACGTAGTAAAGAACACCATCCATAATAATGAAATTCCTCTCAGTCGTTTTATTAGCTTTACCTTCGTTTAACTGTGTTAGAATGATACTTAAGGCTGGGTCTCGTGACTGCTCTATTTTCATGTCTAGATCTAATAAGGTTGGCCTGCCGAGGTCATCTATAATCGGCTTGGTTGCATGTAAATAATTTGTAGGGTCGATATGTGAAGTGTAATTTCTACGTCTGGATCATTAGAGTTATTATCGCAAGTGCTCCCGTCTGGGACGCGGCTCAAAAGGTCGGAAATATAATTATTTCGACCTGGAATGTAATTTATATCGCAGTCAAAGGCCTGCATTGTAAGTGCTCACATTGCCATTTTTCTATTACTAAAGGGATGTTTATTCAACAGACATTTAAGTGGTTTATGATCCGTAAATATTTTTACATGGGACCCGAGCAGGTAATGTTGGAACTTTTGTAAACGTAAACTATGCTATATAACTCTTTTTCTATAGTTGGCCAACGCGTCTGCGTGTCCGTTAACTTGTGGGAAAGGACATATAGTGGTTTCTATATTGGGCTACCTTCCTCATCAGTTTCTTCTTGACACAGCACGGAGCCGATACATTTATCGGATGCATCCGTATACAGGATAAACTCTTTTTCCATATTTGGGTGAGGTAGTAATGGTACTACGGTCAGGCTTTCCTTTAAAAATTCAAAAGCTTTCTGACAAGGGTCGTCCCACTTAAACCGTGCATTTTTCTTTGTGAGTTTGAACAGAGGACCTGCTATCTCACTGAAGTTAGGAATAAATCTTCTATAATACCCTATCATGGCGCAAAACCCTCTTACACCTTTAACATTTATTGGCGGGGCCAGCCCCTTTATTGCCTCTACTTTCTTGTTTTCAGGCTTAACGCCCTCTTTACTTATAATGAACCCCAAGTGTTTTGTTTCTGGTTTCATGAATTGACACTTACTACTTAACTTCATTTTAAGTTTATGTTTCCTCATTCTACCAAGTACTAGCTGTAAGTGAACTAAGTGTTCTTCTACCGATTTTGAGAATACTATTAAATCATCTACATATGGCAGTGCGAAATGTTCGAAACCCTGTAGTGCTATAGTCATCATTTCGGAGAAATAACTAGGACTGTTCTTGAGGCCAAAACGCATGCGATTATATTCCATCAGTCTTCTATTACTACTAAAAGCAGTTTTTTCTCGGTCGTCGGGATGAATATTTATGCAGAAAAAAACCGCAAAGAGGTCAAGCGAGCTAAACACTTGACTTCCACCCAATCGTTCCAGTACGGAATCGATCAATGGCATTGGGAACGCATATGTTTTCGTAACCTTATTCAAGAGTCTAAAATCTACTACCATTCTCTTAGTATTATCTGCCTTGGGTACTAGGAAAGTAGGGGAAGAATAAGGACTTCTAGATCTACTGATTATTCCTGCTTTTAACAACTGGTCTACTGCTGCTTCAACTATGGGTATATCATTCAATGGGGTCCTATATGGTCTCAGCTTAACCGGAGGGCTATCCCCCGTCTCAATCCGCATTTGCAGAATATCTGTTTCTTCTAAATCTAATTCTGAGAACGCTACTGCATCTAAATTCCTATAAACCAGATCACCTTTTTTTTGTTTGTATTCGGTGGGAACGTTTATTTGACTAACTACCTCTTCATAGCTACTTCGTCTATCGGATCTACTTTTATTATTTTTGTAATGACCGTCTACCTGTTGTCCCCTGTGGGAGTTTATTTTACCTATCTGATTAATGTGTTCTACCTGCGCTACTACGCTACCACGTTTTAGGTTGTAACTATGCCCGCTGTGATTTACGATTAAAATAGGTGTTTTGTTTCTACTTTTTACTTCTATAACTGATTTGATTATCTGTAGGTCAGGTCTCTCTGCCATATAACCTGTTTCTCTGTCCGTAACCAATATTGTTCCGTCTTTAAATACTTCTTTTACTGCATTTTTAACTCTACCTTTACACAGAACCATCGACTATGGTTTTAGTACTATCTTTTTGTGTAATCTAACTAACGACGCTACATGAATATCTGGTACAAAAGGTACCATTGTTTTACCAATACGCATACAACCTAGATCATAATATAACCTTACACCGAAATCTTGCAGAAAATCATGTCCTAAAATTATATTCTTATTCATGTTCGACACTACGTAGAACGGATTTTCATATTTTTCAGATTTCATTTAAAATTTTAAACTTACTTGGCCTAACACATTTAACAAACTACCATCTACACCCTGTAAATTTGCTTTCTTATTTTCTAAACGGGGTTTATGTTTTAATGATTGATACATTTTTTCACTTAATGGCGAGCAATTAGCGCCCGTGTCAATGAGAGCTCTAAAGTTAGCTCTTTCTATTTTTATAATGCATGAATTTGAACTACCAGCTGTCGAAATACTAAATGTAGGTAGGTTTTTCTTTTCACTCAAGTCATGTAACCTACCATAATGACTCGAGCGTACTAGTTTCCCTGCCTAGGTTTCCAGTTTTTTCGGTTATCGCCTTGATTTTGATCGGAAGCATTGCAAAATTTCGAGATATGGTTCTTTGAACCACACTTGAAACAGGCGCGGCATGGTCTAAAATGGTCAACTTGCATGGGTTCGTGACCGTCTCGTCGGTCGGGTCTATGTGTAAATGTGGGTGTATTAGAGGTTCTTAGTGGGAATCTTCTTCTCAAGTTTTGTTCTTCAATTGCTACTCTTACTGCGTGCTCAAAACGTCTAGGTCTATGTCTCATAACCCTAATTTTAATAGAGTCGTCGGCCAAACCATCAATAAAAAATTCCACTAGCTGTGTTTGTACTATATCGTGACCTGGGCCTTCGTCATTACTGTAGGCTTCTTCAGCCAAGCCTAACAGTCTCTCAGAATACAGCTGTACGCTCTCGTGAGCATTTTGTTTGACCTTGCTTAACAGGGAAAAGGCGTGTGACGTATCTGTCACGTCCGAGAAGCGTGCGGACATTTCAGTTTTCAACTCATCATATGTCCCGGTTTGCCTGTCTAAACATCAGTTCACTAAAGCTTCCGAAAGTTTTAAATGATGAAAATAGTGTAATCCAATTACATAAAGGCATCTTAATCCAGGTGTTCCAATTACACTTGCCGCATTAGTTATATACCAGTTTGAAAAGGTGTCACATACATAGTTATAATTGAAAACACACTTACACCTCCATTGTTATTGGACTAGATCAATTGAATTTCATATTTTCTGTCCTTCTTATGTACTGCTTATTTTATTTATTTATTTATTTATTTTTTTTTCAATTATTTTATTCAGCATAAACATCATACAATGTTCATCGCCTATTACAATGAGGCGGTTACATTACATTGAGAAGAGCATGTATAATACTATCATGGAGTAAAGCTACAAAAGAGCACTTACACCTAGTATTTTAAACAAACAATTTCGAATAGTATATAGCATAACTAATACAGAGGGAAAAATCATCAGAAAAAGAAAGAGAGAAAGAAAACAAAACAACTCTATACATATAATTTGTTTGTACAGTGGATACATTTCGGTCAAGCTTATTTACAACTCGTGCTATCAGTCCTCGCACTAGCGGTTTCACACAATAGCAATTCTTTGGAAAATAAGTCTAAGGCAAGTAGGCAAAAACTATGTGTTTCAGACAGATACTTGAATAATGGTTTACAATCATAATAAATATTACGTTAATCTCGATAATTCACGTTAATTATCTATTATACTCTCACGTCTCAAATTCGCTAAATATACATATTTTGCCAATTTACTTAATACACTAGACTTGCTAGAAGTAAGTAACAATTTAATTTTTTGTAAATTTGGCCAGTGACAATAGTATTTAGGAAGACACTCAATTCTAATATCGCGAAAACATGGACAAACTAAAACAAAATAATATTCATCTTCGATTACATTCATTTGACAGAATACACATTTACGTTCAGATCTCTCTACATTTTTAAATCTACCTTCTTCTATAGCTAATTTATGGGCAGAACACCTTAGTCTTGTCAAAGAAATACGATGCCTTTCGTTTGCAACACAGTTCAGGTACTTTTCAACTCCAATATTATTTTTAATTTTCTTGTAGGTTTTTAGCTTTGGTGATGTAGCTAATGTCGAATACCATTGCTGATAATACTGGTCATTTAGTCGCTCTATAATTTTCGATAGTTGAAGATTCGTTATATTAGCATTATTCAATAAATAGTTAAAACCTAGATTGTTTAACAAACGCTGTACATCTGAGGCCCAGGACCCACGAACATTATTATTTACTTGGTCTTTATAAACTTCGTTGATTAAAGAGCCTTGTGACTTAATAATTTTGAACCAAAATTTAAGAATTCTTTCCTTACGTACAATATCTAGAGGAACCTTACCCAATTCTCCATAGACTGAAGCATTTGGAGTTTGCGTTCTGACGTTTAGTATTTGTTTAAGAAATTTTAAATATATTCTTTCAATATCAGGAGCTTTATGAAATCCCCATATTTCAGCTCCATAATTTAAAATTGGCAGGATCATACAATCAAATAGTTTCATCTTTTCACTTATTTTCAAAGGGACAGTATCAAATAAGGAATTCAAAGAATAAGTAGCTCTAAGTGCTTGGTCTGCCAAGGCTTTTTGAGATTGATAAAATTTTCCATTTGATGACATAGTAACACCTAAATAGGTGAATTGTTTAACGTTATCTAGTTTTCTATTGTCATAGAATAAATCAACCTTATCCATTCTTGCGCCTAATTTACATATCATAGCTACAGTTTTACTAGCATTTACAGTTATATTCCATACTTTACAATACTCATGTAGTTTATTTAACAGAATTTGTAGCCCATTGACTGAATATGAAAAAAGTACAGTATCATCTGCAAATAACAAAAGAAATATCTGCATTTCATTGAGCGTAATCATATCTGCATCACTATCGTTTATATAAGATGACATGTCATTAATAAATATAATAAATAATAAAGGTGATAAAGTTAATAAGAACGAACAAAAAGGAACTTGATTTTAATCAATAATAAAGAATGAAACATAATTAATATTATGTATTTATGAGACATTTGTTGTCTTTTCGGACTGCTCGAGGTCAGATTTATTACTAAATTAAAATTGAAACAACCATTTTATTTATTTATTGTTGTTAATTAATTACTATTCGTTTGCTGAAATGTAACTAATGATGTAAACATATTTGATTTAAACCAATAATAATGATTTTATAGTGTCTTTTCGGAACATTGAAAGTTCTTTTCGCTAATGCAGAATCCACAAAATATTTACATGGAGTATAACTTTTAAAAAAAAAAATGTATCCGTTTTATTTATTCTTATTACTATTCTTTTACTTAAATTTAACCAATGATATAAAAAATATTTGATTTAAATCAATAATAATGATTTTGCACTGTCTTTTCGGACATTTCTTTTCTTTTCGCAAAAAGAACGTTCTTTTCGGTATCTAAGAAAAGTTAGTTCTTTCAGAAGCAGGCCAATCCAGTGCAGTAGACGTACACATGAACACATGTAAACCATGGTGTGAACATTCTGTAGATTGTAACATCTTGTAACATTCTTGTATGACTAGATACCGAAAATAACGTTCTTTTTGCGAAAAGAAAAGAAATGTCCGAAAAGACAGTGCAAAATCATTATTATTGATTTAAATCAAATATGTTTTATATCATTGGTTAAATTTAAGTAAAAGAATAGTAATAAGAATAAATAAAATGGATAAAAAAAAAAATTAAAAGTTATACTCCATGTAAATATTTTGTGGATTCTGCATTAGCGAAAAGAACTTTCAATGTTCCGAAAAGACACTATAAAATCATTATTATTGGTTTAAATCAAATATGTTTACATCATTAGTTACATTTCAGCAAACGAATAGTAATTAATTAACAACAATAAATAAATAAAATGGTTGTTTCAATTTTAATTTAGTATAAATCTGACCTCGAGCAGTCCGAAAAGACAACAAATGTCTCATAAATACATAATATTAATTATGTTTCATTCTTTATTATTGATTAAAATCAAGTTCCTTTTTGTTCGTTCTTATTAACTTTATCACCTTTATTATTTATTATATTTATTAATGACATGTCATCTTATATAAACGATAGTGATGCAAATATGATTACGCTCAATGAAATGCAGATATTTCTTTTGTTATTTGCAGATGATACTGTACTTTTTTCATATTCAGTCAATGGGCTACAAATTCTGTTAAATAAACTACATGAGTATTGTAAAGTATGGAATATAACTGTAAATGCTAGTAAAACTGTAGCTATGATATGTAAATTAGGCGCAAGAATGGATAAGGTTGATTTATTCTATGACAATAGAAAACTAGATAACGTTAAACAATTCACCTTTTTAGGTGTTACTATGTCATCAAATGGAAAATTTTATCAATCTCAAAAAGCCTTGGCAGACCAAGCACTTAGAGCTACTTATTCTTTGAATTCCTTATTTGATACTGTCCCTTTGAAAATAAGTGAAAAGATGAAACTATTTGATTGTATGATCCTGCCAATTTTAAATTATGGAGCTGAAATATGGGGATTTCATAAAGCTCCTGATATTGAAAGAATATATTTAAAATTTCTTAAACAAATACTAAACGTCAGAACGCAAACTCCAAATGCGTCAGTCTATGGAGAATTGGGTAAGGTTCCTCTAGATATTGTACGTAAGGAAAGAATTCTTAAATTTTGGTTCAAAATTATTAAGTCACAAGGCTCTTTAATCAACGAAGTTTATAAAGACCAAGTAAATAATAATGTTCGTGGGTCCTGGGCCTCAGAAGTACAGCGTTTGTTAAACAATCTAGGTTTTAACTATTTATGGAATAATGCTAATATAACGAATCTTCAACTATCGAAAATTATAGAGCGACTAAATGACCAGTATTATCAGCAATGGTATTCGACATTAGCTACATCACCAAAGCTAAAAACCTACAAGAAAATTAAAAATAATATTGGAGTTGAAAAGTACCTGAACTGTGTTGCAAACGAAAGGCATCGTATTTCTTTGACAAGACTAAGGTGTTCTGCCCATAAATTAGCTATAGAAGAAGGTAGATTTAAAAATGTAGAGAGATCTGAACGTAAATGTGTATTCTGTCAAATGAATGTAATCGAAGATGAATATTATTTTGTTTTAGTTTGTCCATGTTTTCGCGATATTAGAATTGAGTGTCTTCCTAAATACTATTGTCACTGGCCAAGTTTACAAAAAATTAAATTGTTACTTACTTCTAGCCAGTCTAGTGTATTAAGTAAATTGGCAAAATATGTATATTTAGCGAATTTGAGACGTGAGAGTATAATAGATAATTAACGTGAATTATCGAGATTAACGTAATATTTATTATGATTGTAAACCATTATTCAAGTATCTGTCTGAAACATATAGTTTTTGCCTACTTGCCTTAGACTTATTTTCCAAAGAATTGCTATTGTGTGAAACCGCTAGTGCGAGGACTGATAGCACGAGTTGTAAATAAGCTTGACCGAAATGTATCCACTGTAAAAACAAATTATATGTATAGAGTTGTTTTGTTTTCTTTCTCTCTTTCTTTTTCTGATGATTTTTCCCTCTGTATTAGTTATGCTATATACTATTCGAAATTGTTTGTTTAAAATACTAGGTGTAAGTGCTCTTTTGTAGCTTTACTCCATGATAGTATTATACATGCTCTTCTCAATGTAATGTAACCGCCTCATTGTAATAGGCGATGAACATTGTATGATGTTTATGCTGAATAAAATAATTGAAAAAAAAAATATATATATATTAAGCAGTACATAAGAAGGACAGAAAATATGAAATTCAATTGATCTAGTCCAATAACAATGGAGGTGTAAGTGTGTTTTCAATTATAACTATGTATGTGACACCTTTTCAAACTGGTATATAACTAATGCGGCAAGTGTAATTGGAACACCTGGATTAAGATGCCTTTATGTAATTGGATTACACTATTTTCATCATTTAAAACTTTCGGAAGCTTTAGTGAACTCTTAATTGAGATAAGTGTTATACTCTGTTTAGCACACCCCACAGTTTTAAAAGCAATTGAACACGTAATGCTGAATACAACAAAGGGCTAATTCAAATTTGTGTTAACCTTTGGTAAGTATATATTTTTGTAATCTATCAATTTTCACCATTACGTTATATTCATTCAATGTAAAACGTGCCACATTATTATACTAAATAGTGTTGTTTGGATCAGCAAGGTTTTCTATGTTTTGTAAATTGACTATGATACATTTCACATATGCACAATAACAGTTGTGTTCCGTTTTTAATACCGTATTAGAGGGACGAACATTTAAAACTAAGATCAATTACAATCAGCCATTTATTATAGAAGCGCAAACTATTTAATTAATATATATAATGTACATGCATATTTATGTATATTCATTAATGACATTTATCCCAATGTTTTGTTGAAATTCTTTCGAATAGTATACATCAACACTTTCAGTCCACCTTCCTCGAATCCTGGGTGCACGTTGTCTTTGTCATAATGTCGTGGGTATATAAGGCGTTTGCCTACATGCATATAGTCGCCCTTGAAATGTTTGCGGAGTTTTTCATTGACCGTTCTTCTTATTTTGTTGAATGTCTTTGGATTCATCCCAGTCCATTTTGGAAACGAACCTCTTTCGATAATACTGGCCACAAACACCCTCTCAACACCAGAATGTTCCAAGTCCTGAACAATGTTCACAATGTTCATGAATATAGTATGTGGGTTGCAGGATGCATCAATGTCATTTCCTCCGACAATCAGAGACATTAACAGTATGTACTGTTTTCCAAGACATAGTGTCATGCGTTATAATTTTGTCGTCAAAACAATAACGACATAATCTTCCATTTTGTATGACCTGGATTCCGCTTTTCCTATACAGCGTACTGGAAATAGGGAACCATGCGATTTACTGCATACCGGGCGTCTTTGGCGACGATGTGTCAAGGACGTCAGGGGTCCAGTCTACTGTCCCGTGAGCAAAATAGCCCAGTCAGTCCACACATGATGCGTGGACAATTGTTTACAATTGAACTCCAAACCGTGATATATTACACGATAATTCACCGTAAATGATGTTCTATTTCTTATATCTGTACACTTATTTACAATAACAACACAGCTTCTTGTGCCTATTGCTTATCAACTCATTTGGTCCATTCATCTCAGGAGTATCGCTCACACGGTTTCAAATGTCAACCTGATCTTGTTGCAGTAATTGGTTGCAATTGGCTTGGCATTTTTTCCTGACATTTAAGTGGAGAACAGATTGCAACGTTTTGAGGTTCATTAGGGGCATTGTTATTTAACTGATTGTCAGGGAATATTGGTAATGTTGGGTGTGAATCATTGCTACGTTCTTTTTGTAGGTGTTGGCCAATGTTGTCTGGTGACCTATTCAGAAAACGACGGTTTCTATGGTAAACAGCTCCATCCGGAGTTTTCACATTGAACGAATGCTCGTTATGTTGGGAAATTAATCGTTGCTGGTTCCCAGTGCTTGTCTTTCTAAATGCGCACTAGTTCGCCAATTTTGAGAGATGGCCGTTTTCGCGCATTCCTGTCACATTGCTCGTTTGATCTTATTTGCAAATTTTTCATTTGGATTGACTGTTTGAGCCGTAAGCTGCTTGTTAGTAGAAGGGATAATTGACCTGAATCGTCTGCCCATCAATAACTGAGCGGGTGACCAACCACACGTTAAAGGTGTTTTTCTGTACTCTAACAATGGCAAATATGGGACCTTTCTTGCTTCTTTTTCCTTCTGAAGAATGTCTTTTGCAATCTTGATAATATACTTCGCTCAAACCATTCGAGCTAGCGTGAGGAGGACTTGAAGTCTCATGAGTAATATCCCAGTCCTTGAGAAATGCCCGAAACTGATCACTCGTACAGTATGACGCATTGACAGTTTTCAATTTCTCGCATATTCCGAATCTACTGAAATGAACTTTCAGTTTCCTGATGATCGCAATTGTCTTAGTGCTTGGCAGTAGGTTAATCTCAAAGTAACGACTGTATGCGTCTACAAGAACCATAAAATCTTGACCGTCCCAGTTAAACAAGTCGCCAGATAAGTTCTGCCATAGGAGGTCTGGTATTTCATGTGGATGTAATGGCTGTTTGGTGTTTGAGTCTTTGTGCGTATTGTAAAGTTGGCAACATAGCACATATTCAGCAATTCGCTTTGACATAGATGGCCAAAACATAATTTCTCTAGCACGGCCGTCGTCTTTTCGACTCCAAAATGACCAAAATGTACGGCCACTATCATATATTGTCTCATTGATTTTGATATAACAATTTTGTGTCCTTTTAGAATAAGGTCAATTGCGTATGATAACTCATCGCTGTGATTCCAATATTCTATGGACATCCAATAATACTGATCAAATTTTCATTAAAATTTCAATTGTCACATTGAACAATTCAAAAGAGATTGATGGCAAAATTGATACGGATTAACAAATTAATTGCATTTCAAACATAATATGTAAACACTTCTTAGATGCCTTTAACGCTAGGCTGATTTCATACACAGGTGACCGCATATCAGTAATAGGGAAGATATAATTACAATGTAGATATCAAGATCGGTCTACTTGTGCTGATTTTTATGTTGTTGAGAGCAATGCTCCCCCTCTCTTGAGCCTCAAAACATCTATAGATTTAGGCTTAATCAAGTTGACATATTCAGTAGATCAAAGTGAAAACGACATTGAGAAGGCCAAGGTGCAGTGTGAGTACACACATTTGTTTCACGGGATCGGTTTATTACCGGGCACATGTTCAATGCATTTGAAAGAAAATGCTGTTCCTGTTGTTTGCCCTACAAGGAAAGTTCACTTTGGACTGCAAGACAAATTAAAAGCAGAACTTGATTCTATGGAATCAAAGCAAATTATTTGCAAGGTTACAGAGCCACGAATTGGATCAATTCCCTTGAAAACGTGGGCACTGATAAACTGACAGTACAGAGACCCCACCACCATATGAGGAGTATTGACGACATTACGTCGAAATTGACTGGGGCCAAATATTTTAGTGTGCTTGACGCAACTAAAGGATACTGGTCTATTAGATTAGACGAAAACTCGTCTTATTTGACGACATTTAACACACTGTTCGGACGGTACAGATATTTAAGGCTCTCTGTAGGTATACTTAGTTCACAGGATATCTTTCAACGAAAGGTTGATGAAATCTTCGAGAGAGTACAGGGTGTAACCTCAGCTGTATATGACATACTTGTTTTTGGACCAACGCGTTCTGACCATGACCGCAATCTTCATAACGTGCTGAATAAGGTCAAAAATTCGGGTTTACGTTATAAACCAGATAAATGCAAGATTGCTCGGACAGAAGTCAAATATTTCGGTCACATTTTAAGTGCCGACGGTTTGAAACCTGACCCAGACAAAGTAAGTGCCATTATCGGAATGAAAAAAAAACAGCAATCGTTCTGAGCTAGAAACGTAGTTGGGAATGATTACTTACTTGACTAAATTCGACAAAGCTGGACAAAATCACAAGTCCCATGCGTGCTCTGTTGCGCAAAGATGAAGAGTTTCGATGGGATTTGCGCAGACTGACGCCTTCGAGAAGGTAAAATCTGTTAGCACACAAGACCCTGTGCTTTGTTACTACGACCCAAAAAAAACTGTAAGGTTGCAGGTAGACGCGTCGTCTAAAGGTCTTGGAGTTTTCTGTCTGCAGGACGTGAAACCGATAGTATACGCGTCAAAGATATTAACGCCGGCAGAAATAGGTTATGCCAAAATACAGAAAGAAATGCTTGCAAATTTGTTTTGCATGTATTAGATTCAAGCATTATATTTACGGGAGACGCACAGTTGTCCAATCGGACTGTAAAAGCATTGTTTCAATAATGAGAAAGCCCCTCTGTAGCGCCTCTCCAAGGGTAAGCCGTATTTTGCTACAGCTACACCATTTCGACCTTGACGTGATACATTGCCGCGGTAAAAACATTCAACTTGGTGATACACTGAGTCGAAATTATGTCAGTGACGCATTCTCATGCATGATTGAAGGCCTTGACACTCATGTACATACTGTACTAAAATCCTTACCAGTCAGTAACTCAAACATACAGCAGATTTAAGCCGCTACACGCAAAGACAGTCAATTGCAGACTTTGACAAATACGATTTTAAATGGTTGGCCTGAAGAAAGACAGAGTTGTCCTAAGACTATATTTGAATATTGGATGTCCACAGAGCATGGGGGTTTCTATGTAACACAAGACGTGTAACTAGTTATATGGTTTAATTGCGAATCAAGCTTAACATAACAAGAGCGGGAATATAGATATAGGCATGCGCAGTGAAAATATATAATCTCGTATAGATCTAACACATAATACAACAAGTTGGAAAATAAACTTAAGTGCATAGTTCATGTATACATCTGTATTACTCATCGTAGACACGATACATACACGATACGACTCACTCTGAACTGCATAATAAGGCATACTAAGAGATCTTGAAATCATTAGTTCACAACTACATAAACACACATAGGATATCAAATACATGTATTTATAACAAAGAATGCATTCCATAAGTATTGACCTATAAATAATGTATAAAAAACGTATTTATTGGTCAAGTTGCCTTTTGTAGCTAATAATTATAAAACGTGATTTCCTTAAAATTGGTGTAACACCATACACAACACAGCTTTATACACTGACTTACCAATTTATTGAATTAAGTGTATCTCTCATTCTCACCATCTTCATCATCCAATACTGTGTAGTTAACCAACTTTGCAAGTTAATAACATTGTTATATATTGTGCAAAAAATTGAAAAGATAGTGACTATTTAATAATAGTTTTACATATGTGGTCATATACCACTATTGCATTTTAGATAGGGTTACATTATTACGTTTTTGACAAAGGCCAAGAAAAATGTAGTCGTGTTTCAGGTTCCCGACTAACCCTATATTTTGTCCCGACCCGACCTTTTTTCCCTGTTTCAAAAAAAAATAAATCTATAGCTGATATTATCGGGGAGGTTCATCCTTCATATAAAGGCTACAATATTACTGTCACCGGTTCTGTATGTATTTTCCTAGCAACACAATAAAAAAAAAGTAAAATGTATTCTTCGGCTCACACGACGAATGTTTATAAAATTGAAATATTAACATTTAAATTATTATTTTCAATTCATTGTATGTTTTACAATGTTGATGATTTTCTGCCTTCTTTTCTCGTACTTTACTCTATTAAAAATAGCATTCTATGCAACTCCGTGGTGGCCCTGAGTGAAATATTGATTTATGGAAATTTTTATTTGGTGTTGTCATGTTATTATGTTATGTTATTACGAGAAACCATGAATTGATCAGAAAGTTATGTCATGTAGCATTGTTTTATTTGTTTTTAATAGAAATGATTGTATGACGAATAAAAGTAATGTGCTTCAATCCACTTGTTTAACATATTTAATACCTCCAGTAAGAGAGTTGTGTGTACTTTTATGTACATTGCATGTTTTCTTGAAACAATATTCCAAACAAATGTATGTTTGTTCTGCTCTGTAACTTTTCCTTTCCATCTTCATGTGATGAGTTCAAATTCCATTTTGGAGCAATTTTAAATTATATATATTAATATAATACATAGAGGATATTTGTTGTTTAGGTGTGAATTACAGTTTTCATTCCATCGAGAAGTGTGAAACTTTATATGTTGAAGTTATAATATTGAAGTTTGATCACTCCGAGGTGAAATAAAATCTGTTATTCACGACCAAACAACAAATTTTCTTTTTTTATTTTCTGCTTATAATCAAAGTGTACTGCAGTATGCAGAAAAATAAATACAAATTTGACGACGTCATTGGAATTGCTGTTTTTAATTCCCCATAACTTCTAAATTACTTAACCATTACGTGGGAGCCTTAATTCCATTAAGCATGTTAAGTGATGGGAAAGCTTATATTAGCAGGATTTTAAATCGGATATTTCGACAATAAAACACACTTAAAATCAATTCATATTTTACTGAAAGAAATGAAATAACCTGTTTAAAATTACCTATTAAATGTTCTTATTTTACAATATGCAAACGTTTTAAGCCGAAATTAAGGTTTTATTACCTCTACTGGCCGAAGGCCAGCAGAGCTTATGGGATGACGAGTTGTCCGTCGTCCGTCGTCCGTCGCCAGTCGTCCGTCCAAACACTCTAGGGCCTTGTGAACACTCTAGGGCCTTCATTATTAATCGGATCTTTACGAAACATTACCAGTGTCTTGTTATCAATGAAAGCAGTTCGAAAACCAGCCGGATCGGATTAGTTATGGCCATTGTTTTGTTGAAAAATGCCATTTTAAGCCTTGTGAACACTCTAGCACCTTCATTTATTATTTGATCTTTACCAAACTTGCAAAGATTGTTAATATCAATAAAAGCTCGGACAAGTTCAAAAACCAGATAAATCGAATCAGTAACACCGGAGTTATGGCCCTTGTTTTTCTGAAAAATGCTATTTTCTGCCTTGGGAACACTCTAGGGCCCTTAATATTAATCGGATCTTTACGAAACTTTGCCAGTGTCTTTATGTCAATAAAAGCTGCGCTGAAAAATGCCATATTAAGCCTTTTGAACACTCTAGCACCTTTAATTAGTATTTGATCTTTACCAAACTTGGTAGCCCTATTGTCAACCCTTTTGTCAACCAAAGCGGTAGCCCTGTCAACCCTTTTGTGTTTGTGATGTCGATTGCATTTATTATTGCTTTTGCCTTCTTGTTTGTCTGTTTGCGTGTTTATTTCTGTGTTTTGTGGTTGACTGTCCTCCTTGAATGCTACTTTTCCTGTCCGATCTTTTTATATTTGTTTGCACAGATTGTTCATATCAATAAAAGCTCGGAAAAATTAAAAAAACAGCTAGATCAAACCATTAACAACGGAGTTACTGTCCTTTATTTAGTTTAAAATAGCTACATTTTGCCTCGTTAAGACGATAGGGCCTTTATCTATCATCCGATCTTTACCAAACTTTACCAGATTGTTTATATAAATGAAAGCTCGGACAAGTTCGAAAACCAGCCAGATCAGGCCAGTAACAGCGGAGTTGTGGCCTTTGATTTAGTTAAAAATGCTAAATTTTGCCTCGTTAATACGATAGGGCCTTCATATTTCATGCGATCTTTACGAAACTTTACCAGCCAGATTGTTAATATCAATAACAGCTCAGACAAGTTTGAAAACCAGCCAAATCGGACCAGTAACAACGGAGTTATGGCCCTTGATTTAGTTAAAAATGCTATATTTTGCCTCGCTAATACGATAGGGTCTTCATCTTTCATCCGATCTTTACGAAACTTTAACAGATTGTTAATATCAACGAAAGCTCGGCAAGTTCGAAAACCATCCAGGTTGGACCATTAACATCGGAGTCATGGCCCTTGGTTTTCTGTAATATGCTATATCTTGGCCTTATTAAGACAAAAGGGCCTTCATTTTGGCTGATTTCCTTGAAACTTTGCAGGGATGATCACTACCAAGCCTAGTTGTACATAGTCACCGTGTTCAAGTTGAATGATTTTGGTGGAGTTATAGCCCTTTAAAGGTTTTAATACACAAAATGTGTTCTGACTAGTTATCCTGAACCCCTGGCCGGATTAAACAAAACATTTTAGGGATGATCAATTCCACGTCTAGTTGTGCAAATCATCGCCGTGTTTCGCTTGAATGATTTTTGGTGGTGTTATGACCCTTTAAAGTGTTTAATACACAAACTTTGTTCTGACTTGTTCTCCTGAACCCCTTGCCAGATTTCAATGAAACTTTGCAGGGATGAACAGCACCAAGCTTAGTTGTGCATGTCATCGTCGCGTTCCGGTTTACAGATATCTGGCAGAGTTATGTCCCTTTAAAGGATTTTGATACCACATTTTTCCGGGCTAGTTCTCCTGAACCCCTGGCTGGATATAGACGAAACTTGACAAGTCTGATCAGTATCAAGCCTAGTTGTGCATCGCCATTTTTTAGTTGGCTTTTGGCAGAGTTATGGCCCTTTAAATGTTTTAATACACAAACTTTATCCAGATTAGTCTCTTTTGAACTCTTTGCCAGATTTCAACGAATCTCGGCGGGGATGATCAGTACTAACCCTGGTTGCACCTGTCATTACCATGTTCTGGTTGAATGAATTTTTGCAGAGTTACGAGCCCTTAAAGGTTTTAATACACTAACATTTTCTAGACTAGTTCTTCTGAACCGCTAGCTGGATTTCAACGAAACTTTGCAGGGATGATCAGTACCAAGCCTTGTTGCGTATATCATCACCATGTTCCGGTTGAATGATTGTTGAAAGACTTATGGCCCCTTATACATAAACTTTATCTTGAGCCAGTTGAGCGTCGACAGGCCCTCTTGGGCCTCTTGTTTCATACCCCAGTCAACCCCGTTTTCGCTTCTTGGAGAAGGGGTTGGATGGGGTATGAAAGTTAATACTCGGACCACGTAATGCCGATTTCAATAATCTACGACTCATTATCTTAGTTAAGTTATTTCCAACCAATGATATAAATTTTATAGCAACAAAAGTAGTAGCTATTAAATGACAGTGTTTGAAAAAAATGACCAACTGATATTGTTCACTGTAAATGACAACAGTTCTGAAATACTTGACCAGTTTTATAAACTATAGCTGATTTTCTGCGTTAGACCATTTACCGTCGAATGAGATAAATTAAACAGTTATTTTCTAAACAAATAAAAAAAATGTTTTGATACTGAAAAAAAAGTAGTTACGGCAGTGAATAAATAAATCTCTATATTTCACACGTATGAAATACCACTTTATTCCATTGCTAAAATCCACTAGTTCACTGCTGAGCATCAAATAAATGTATACATCCTTGACGCCCTCAAAATCAGAGTTTATAATTATGTTTTCTGGTTGTAATTTCTACCTGAGTGTAGTTAAAAAAAGAAATTTAAAAAAATCGAGCTACCTACCCTATTTTATTTGAGCAGGAAACCTGAAACACGACTATTTTTTTTCTGGGCCTAAATACACACCACATATCTGAATAAACCATATTGTCTATTTTATTATCACAGACACACTTAAACAAAGTGCCAGAAATTGGATGTCATCTAATGCTTTCATCTACTTTCGGTTTGATGAAGTTGATGGCCTTCGGACTCGCAGCAAATAAATGTGATTTTTGAATGCAAGGTTGATTTATCAACTTGCATTCATAGTCATTGCTTTTGGCGCCTCCTCATCTCCATCTGGCGGATAACCTACATTTTCCCTCATAAATCGAGACTTCAAGTCGCACATGCATGCTGATCTATGCTAGACGAACGTAATGGATGCTAAAAACAACTATAATGCAAATAAACAGGTCGAGAAACTCTACGAAAATCTCATTATGTATGAGTTGTGGGCAATTTTGTTTTTCAAGCGAGTTTAAACAAGGTGTTTTCTCATCAAGGGGAAACACGATGTGACGTCACACGCACCTTCGCTTGACAGTGTTATATTCGTGCGAAGAGCCCAAATTAAACGAGATTTCCGGGAGAAGATTTGTTTCAATATATTTAGAGTTGTTTCAATATACTTATATATACTTATATATAGAACAACTATTTCAAGTGTCAAGCTCCAGAATATCTGAGTTTTTATTCATAACATGTGTCAAGCTCCAGATTATCTGAGTTTTCGTTCATAACATGTGTCAAGCTCCAGATTATCAGTATTTATTCATAACAAGTGTGACGCTCCAGATTATCTGAGTTTTCATTCATAATGACAAGTTGCATTTTATTTGATGTTTATTTCTATTTGCATGCATATTTCAAAAAATGTTTTTATGTCCATTTTCAAAATTATATTATGGAGTCTATTAATTTTCTCAATAATGTTTCGTGAATTCGGGCACTGTACTTACAAAAAGATTTAATGTTTTGTTTTTAAACATGTATTTCGAAATCGACTAAATCATGAAACTGCACATGTCTGTGGCATTTTAACCTACTTCTTCTAGCTAGGTTCTGTTCTGTTCCTTGTTGTTGTTGTTTTTTATCAAACTATGGCCACTTTTAACTTTGTATTTACTTATAGTCAACTCAATTCTTTCTTTCACCTATAAATTTGTATTTTTATTTTTTAGTAAATACTACAGTAAAGTTTATTTTCAATGTGTGGCACAGACATAGGGAAGTCGAATCAACGGGTAGTGCCTCTTATTAAGTTATTTGTCCCTGCAGCAGAAGGCGTTTTCTAGGTTACGCTAATGAAGTTTTTATGTTTATTGTTTTTTACATATATCTGTGTTGTTTTGGTAAATTCTTACACATAGCTTCTTACACATATATGTTACCCCCTCCACCCAATTCCCTGCAAGTTCAAAACCAGGTACATCAGACTAGACACATCAGAGTTATATAGGCTTTGATTTTTTTTTTAAATGTTATCCAGTAGGCCTTGGGCTATTCAAGCCAGTAGAGTGATACAGGCAGGCCCTCTTGTGCATCTTGTTCCCGGAAGACTACTTAATACACGTCACGCTGTAAATTACATAATTTTAGACATGGAGGTCGTTTTGAGTGACAGCTTTACCATACAACGTATTTTCAGCCAATCAGCAGCTCCGAAACAATAGTAGTATCTGAACTAAAGCGATACCAAATCGTACCCATTCTATTTTATTTGGTTCTTTAGTTTGATGCAATAAACATTTTCGAACAAAACGATATCTTTTTTTGTATTCTACTATAAAGTTTACTTGAACTGTGTTATTATTCATATGTGGACCATATGCCAGTTTTATCTTAAGGTAATTGTCCACTTTAATTGCTCAGCATAGACCATTAGAATCATTAACAGTTATCTTCTGTATATATGAAGATGTTTAGAGAAAAATGCCATGGTGTAAGGATCTGTATGCTGCAAGTGTTTGGAATAATGTGATATGGTAGACATGGCGACCACTTGGATTATCTCTATCCTCAGCAACCCAAGGTATTACATCCGAGATGATCAAATCTCAGGAGGCAATGCCTTTAACATATTTCTCGGACCCACCAGCTGTGACTTGTTACTTTCAGACATAATTTAAAAACAAATAACCCCATAACCCGCTTAGAGGTTCAAGAACCAGAGTTTATACATTGCAGTATAAATTATACAGGATATAATGTTATAGTTGTGAGATACAGCGTCTCTTGCTGCTACCATCTCCATCCTCAGGTGGGTTCCATATTCATCGGACTTTTCGGCGCTTCCCACTACGCCCTCCTATGGTGCACCGACTAGAAGTGATCAGATTCTAGCCTGGAGATGGTAAGCTTTCGCTATCCGCCAGGTTGCGGTGGCTGCTCTACATCTGCTTGCTGTGGCCTCCTGTCCATGCTTCCTCCCTCTTGCGCCAGATCCACAATGAGCATGCCTCTGCTTCCCGTGCAACGGTTGACATGGTCCTATTGCGGGACTGTCCGGTGATTCCAAGGCTACTGAATGTGCGCGAAAGAGACCGTGCAGGAAACCTTCTGCAGCCTACTTCCACTGGAAAACACCATGACCACCAGCATCTCTCCTTGCAACTGTCTACGAGAGCTTGGTACTTTGATAGTTTCCTCTCAAAGCTCTCTTCGACTCGTTCGTCCCATGGTACTGTGAGCTCTAGCAGTATTACCTGCTTGGTAGCTGTGGACCACAGTACTATGTCTGGCCTCACCTTGGTCACCGTGATCTCCTGTGGAAACTTGAGCTGCTGGTTTAGATCAGCCTCCATCTTCCAGTCCTTTGCCGTTGCAAGGATCCCTCTCTCCTGCCTAGCTCCTCTACCTTCTTGCCCAGACATGACAAAGGGGATGAATGTTATGCCCTTGCTGATGGTCTTCTGTGAGCGTCGTGCATGGCTAACGGCTCCGCTATTGACGCCAGGACTTTGTCGTGACGCCACCCGTATCTCCCATCTGCTAGAGCCGTCTTGCACGAACTTAACACATGCTCCAGGTCGGCTGGTCGTCCACAGAGCTTGCAGTCTGGATTTTCGGATAAGCCCCAAATCGCCAGGTTTACTGGGCTTGGAAGCACATCGTAGACAGATTTCAGCAGGAAGCTTAGTCTGTCGCCTTTCATCTTCCAGATGTCGCTCCATGTCAGAGTACTCTGCTGTACTCCTTCCCATTTCAGCCATTTACATTGCTTCCCAAGAGTAACAGCTTTGGCAAGCCTGGACTCCTCCTCTATTTGTCTGACCTCGCTCTGTACTAGAGATCGTCGCTCCTTGTCGCTAGCTTTGCTCCACCGAGAGCGAGTGACGCAACCGAGTCCTAGTCTACCCTCTGTGACGGTCCCGCCGATGTCCTTGTGTCGAAGCCGTGACTCAGCATCACTCACTGCCTTGTCAGCCTTCCACTTTCTCCCGGTGTTGATTGTGACCCCTGCTTCCCTCACCTTCTCATCTGCACCACTGTCCCGAAGCATGATGACCTGGACTGCTTTGGTGACCTTGAACTCCTCTGTCACAGATAGTGGCACCTGTAACTTGCTCCCTGTGCAATACAGACCGAGACTGGTGAAACTTCTGTGCACTCCCATCCATCTTCTGAGAAAGGAATTTATGGTCCTCTCCATTGCTTCCACTGTGGACGATGGTACGTTGTATACCAGCAGTGGCCACAGCAAACGTGGTAAGATGCCATGCTGATAGATCCAGGCCTTAAATTCTCCTGGTAGTCCACACTTGTCAACACGTTTCAACCAGTCCTCCATCTGCATAACAGTGTCTAGGATACTCTGCTTGTCGTTGAGTGAGTTCCTGTACCACTTCCCAAGGCACTTCACCGGCTGCTCTTTCACAGTAGGTATTAGTTGGTCTCTTGTATCACCCCTTTCCTAAGGACCATGCTCCTCGACTTGGCTGTCTTGAACCTCATTCTTGCCCATGCAATGAGTTCCCCAATATCCTGCAGCATCCACCGGCCCTCTACATAGGTCCTCGCAGTGATGGTCATGTCGTCCATGAACGCTCTTGTTGGGGGCTGGATTGACCTAGATGCCATTCTTGGTCCCCTGGAAGTTTTTTCAGCTGACTTTACTATGAGGCTCATGGCTGCAGCAAACAGTACTACTGATATTGTGCATCCAGTCACTATTCCAACTTCCAGCCTCTGCCAGTCAGTTGTGATGTCCTTTGTAGAGAACCGCAGTATGATGTTGTCAAAGTAGTGCTGTAGCCTCTGGCGAAACCTCTCAAGTACGTGATAAAGCTGTAAGGTCTTCTGTATCAACTTGTGTGGAACTGAGCCGTATGCGTTGGCTAAGTCGAGCCAAATCACCGCAAGGTCTCCCTTGTTCTCACGGGTTTCCTTGATGATCTGTGATATGACGCTTGTATGTTCGACACATCCGAATACACCTGGTACCCCTCCTTTCTGGACAGCTATATCTATATACCTGTTAGTGGGTAAGTATGCGGTCATTCTATTGGATAGAACTGCAAGCAGGATTTTCCCTTCCACGTTGAGGAGAGATATGGTCCGGAATTGGCTGAGGTTTGCAGCATCCTCCTCTTTGGGTATAAAACAGCCTTCTGCCTTGAACCATTCCCTACACAGCTCTCCCTTCCTCCATACTACCTTCATCAACTTCCACAGTCGGAGCAAGATCTTGGGACAATTCTTGTACACTTTGTACGGAACTCCGTTTGGCCCTGGTGCTGAAGATGCTCTGGCCTTCTTTACAATGTCCCTGACTTCCTGCAGTCTCGGCTCTGCGCAATCAAAGTCCACCTCAGGTGGCTCCGGCTGGAGCAACTTCTCACTACTGCCCAGTTCCTTGTGACGGTTGCAGTCACTATTCATCTCCTTGATGTGAGTGTTGGCCTCTTCGCGTGTGCACTGAAGCTCGCCGGTCTTCTTCTCTCCCAGCAAGCGCTTCACAAACTGAAAAGGGTCCGTAGTGAACTGGGCTCTCTTCCTCCGTCTCTCTAGTCTATTCTTACGCAGGTTCTCAGCCCTATGTAGGCTTTGCAACTCTTTCCTGATGCTCTGTCTCAGATCAGTCAGGGCTGGTCTTTCCTCTTCTCTAGCTTCCCTATAACTTGTCTTCAAACGTCTGAGGTCTCCCCTGAGTTTGGCAATCTTCTGCATTCTCCTGTTCCTACCGACAGGTTTCTTGTCCTTCACTGTTATGAGCCCATATCTCTCCTTGCCAAAGTTGTAGATGATCTCAGACAAGATATGCAGTTTACTGTCTGCTTTCCCAACCAGCACATTCTCCATCATCAGGTCCAGCTCCTCGTCAATGCTTTTCCGTGCTGTTTTCTCTGTACTTGCAGGCCACTTCACCTTCTGTCTCCTCTGCTCGGCTGATTCAGTCGCACCCATACTGTTGTTTACAGGCGCTGTGCTTTCTTTGTACTCCTCTCCATCATCTGATGCTTGGAGGCTCTGGACACTGTGGTGTTCTTCCTGATCCAGTTCCTCCTCCGTCTCACCAAGTTGCCTTGCGCGTTGCAACAAATTCAAAATTGGCGCACATCCCTTCTTTGTGCGGTGAATCTTCAGCCCCCGCTCATTCTTATAATATATCTCGACTTTTTTCTCATTTTGTGCATTCATATCTTTTGAGACTGAGGTATGAAACGGTCTTGGTAGCTTAGAGGTATAGCACTGAGCGAGAGCTCGAACTATGACATTGACATGTCTACGGGAATCTTCATCCTTCATAGCATCTAACTCTGATGTCGCTGTCACAATGTGGCCTTTCACGTACTAGTGGAGCGTAAAATCCCATTTCATTAGACTCGTGACTTATCATGTATGTTACTAATAGGTTGACGTCTACGTAAACGTCCTGTTGTGTCACTTTTAGTTTTTTTTATCGTCTTTTCGCCTTGAAATGTCGTTTCTTTCGTTCTCTCGTTCTGTTGTCATTTCGGGCTGAAAGTGCAATCATAGTCGGGCGTATTTGGGTTATATCGTTGATTATTCTGACCATACTCACTCGATTAGAATCGGCGTTTTCCTGGGACAAAGTGTTCCATGGGTAATTGTATTGCATGATGTGCACAGCACATGTGAATGAACGTCTTTTCCATTTCCATTAATTTCTGTCTTTGAAAGAATGAATTATTAGTATTAAATTGACTTGACATATCATTATATCAATCAATATCGGATACACCAAGTACAGCTACCTCTGTCTCGCATGACGTGGAAACTCGAGTCTCTGTTATTATTTGCTTCTAACAACCTGTCGTTTTCCATCATGTTACGTGTCTAATCAATATACCAACTTTACACACACATAATGAAGTTGATATCACCATAGCTGTGTTTTCCTGACAAAAATGTGTTCAGTGTAAGCTAACACTGCTAATAACTGCCATGCACGAGCTTACATTTTTAAGATGTCATGCCCCACTAACACTTCTGTATCAATTGTGATATCCCCACCCCACAACCCAACCAAAATACTCTTCTTTATCAAATGTCATGCCCCAATAATACGTCTGTATTAATTGTCATGCCCAACTAACACGTCTATATTACTTGGCTTGTCACACCAACACTTCTGTATCAATTGTCATGCTACACTAACACTTCTGTATCAATTGGCATGCCCGACTTACATGTCTCTATCAATTGGCATGCCCCACTAACACGTTTGTATCAATTGTCATGCTTCACTAACACTTCTGTATCAATTATCATGCTTCACTAACACTTCTGTATCAATTGTCATGCCCCACTAACACGTTTGTATCAACTGTCATGTCCCACTGATACGTCTGTATCAAGTGTCATGCACCACTAACACGTTTGTATCAATTGTCATGTCCCACTGATACGTCTGTATCAAGTGACATGTCCCACTAACACTTATGTAACAATCGGAAGACTTAACAAGATTGCAGAGAAACATCACGGTAGACGTCATCATAGGGTCCACAGCCTGTCCGGTCATTGAACAATTAAAGAGGAAAGCATAGTGGCGAGCTGTAAATGGGTCCACCACTAAGCATGTGGTCTGTTGCAAAATGATAAGGTCTTAACCTCTTTTGAAAAATCTTTTAACAAGTTTAACAAAGATAGTATACAAGTGATCATGACCAAAGATCTTACGAAGTTTGTAAATCACGTCACCATAGAAGTCAGGTTGTGATAGTGCTTGTCGCGGAAGATTCTGTATTTTGAAAGAAGATCAAGATTACGATAATACATTTTTGTAGAGGTTTTACGAAGTTTATTGTAACGGTAGCCCTGATGGAGTAGCTGTTTATTTATAGAAAGATTACGAATATTAAAGTCCTCAACTCGAATAAAAGCTCTAGAAAAACGAATAAGTTGTGACACATCGATCACATGAGAAGTTGTTCGGGGAACATCCTCATCCAAATTGGGATAATTAACAATATCAAAATTAAAATCATCTCTCTTGTCATATATTTTGCTAATTATTTCACTATTTTCAATAGAGATGTAAATCGAGAAAAGAAGAGTTAATATCACAAATATTATCTTTGTTAAGTTGAAGTTCTTTAGTATTAACCATAGTAGAAAAGAAAGGGTTGTCAATGTTCAATATGTCATCCAAATATTGAAAGGTGTCATTAAAGGCTTCAATAACATCTGCCTGTGTATCTGGTGAACGATTCAACATGAAATCTCTTTATAGCAATATAAAAACAAATCTGCGTCAAAGGGTGCACAGTTCGTACCCATAGGGATACCATCAATTTGTCTATAAACGGTAGTTCCATACATGACGAAAATATTATCCAATAGAAAAATAAGTATTTCACAAACTTCATGGCAGTCCACATAGTGTAATTGTCCAAACTGACGTTAGTAAAAAAAGCTTTAATATTGTTACAGACCAACAAAGTAGTATTTTCCCTAGCAAACGTTTTTGAATGAGGCCAATAAGCATGTCTTTGATAAGGTGGTGTGGTAAAATTGTATATAATGAAGAAAAAATATAAGTACTTATAGATAAAGCTTGACGTTTATTGCAACTTTTATCAAGAACGTCACCTGAATTATTAATAAACCAAAATAAATTAATCCTAGAGTTTTCATAAACCTTAGCACAATATTATTTAACATGACCTATAACGACAGTAAGACAACATGTTAAAAGTTTGGAGATATATTTAGTGGCGCAAGAACTAGAATTGGGAAAAAACGGGCTTTATTTGTGTTTGTTTGTGTATTTGGGATTCCAGTACATCGTTGTGAGTAGGTATTGCTTTTCGTCTATTCCAGCCTTGAAAATCTTGCACTGAGTGATATGCGTCGAAACAATATTATCTTCAGTAGATTGCACTTGAGTATACGAATTAGTACTCCCGAGTTCCTGAGATTAATCAATGAGGTAAGGGAGGCGTCAAACAATAATTATATTATTAGCTGCTTTATCCAGCAGGAACTAAATCAAACTTATGGAATTCCTGGATTCCCGATTTTAAATTACGAAATGAAAATCTAGGTCTAGGGAAGTAGGAGGGGTTAGCCGTATAGAAGTTAATACGGGTATTTATGATGTTAAAAAATAGTTTTTTTCCAAGTAGAAATGGAGTTAGGGTCAGCATGTTCTCTACGACACCATTTAATGCTAAAATCCCCAATGGATTGGGCGATCTGTCCACGGCATGTATTAAAATCAATCACAGAAGGCAATTTATACTTCGGACCTTCAGAAAACAAATGCCGAATACGTTTATCTATAATATTAAAATTACCAGTGATGATATGACCGGCCGAAGCACAGCAAAATTTAGAAGTTATCCACATTCCTTTGGAGTGTTATTTACTATATCAAGGTCAGACACTATTTTGTTGTAGTAAAAATCATATTTCTTATGTTTTTTGTACTATTTAGGAATAGAATCAACAACACGATTATCTCGAAAAATACTCGGTATATCAATAAAATCAATCGCCATGCCACATTAACATTTCTGTATAAATTGTCGTGCCCCACTGACACTTCTGTATAACATGTCATGCCCCACTAACACTTTTGTATCAATTGTCATGTCCCGCTAACACATATGTATCAATTGTCGTGCCCCACTGACACTTCTGTATCATATGTCATGCCCCACTAACACTTTGTATCAAATGTCGTGCCCCACTAACACGTCTGTATCAATTGTCGTGCCCCACTACCACGTTTGTATCAATTGGCATGCCCCACTAACACGTCTGTATCAAATGTCGTGCCCCACTAACACTTCTGTATCAATTGTTATGCCCCACTACCACTTTTGTATCAATTGGCATACCCACTAGCACGTCTGTATCAATTGTCGTGCCCCACTGACACTTCTGTATCATATGGCATGCCCCACTAACACTTTTGTATCAATTGTCATGTCCCGCTAACACACATGTATCAATTGTCGTGCCCCACTGACACTTCTGTATCATATGTCATGCCCCACTAACACGTATGTATCAATTGTCATGCCCCACTAACACTTTGTATCAATGGTCAAGCCCCACTAACACTTTGTATCAAATGACATGCCCCACTAACACTTCTGTATCACTTGGCTTGTCCCACCAACACTTCTGCATCAATTGTCATGCTTAACTAACACTTCTGTATCAATTGGCATGCCCCACTTACATGTCTCTATCAATTGTCATGCCCCACTAACACGTTTGTATCAATTGTCATGTCCCGCTAACACATCTGTATCAATGGTCAAGCCCCACTTACACTTATGTATCAAATGTCATGCTCCACTAACACTTTTGTATCAATTGTCATGCCCAACTAACACTTTGTATCAATTTTCATGCCCACTAACACTTATTATCACATGTCATGCCTCACTAACACTTTGTATCAATTATCATGACCCACTAACACTTCTGTATCAAATGTCATGCCCCACTACCACTTTTGTATCAATTGTCATGTCCCGCTAACACATATGTATCAATTGTCGTGCCCCACTGACACTTCTGTATTATATGTCATGCCTCACTAACACTTTTGTATCAATTGTCATGTCCCGCTAACACATATGTATCAATTGTCGTGCCCCACTGACACTTCTGTATCATATGTCATGCCCCACTAACACTTTTGTATCAAATGTCGTGCCCCACTAACACGTCTGTATCAATTGTCATGCCCCACTAACACTTTGTATCAATGGTCATGCCCCACTAACACTTTGTATCAAATGTCATGCCCCACTAACACGTCTGTATCACTTGGCTTGTCCCACCAACACTTCTGTATCAATTGTCATGCTTAACTAACACTTCTGTATCAATTGGCATGCCCCACTTACATGTCTCTATCAATTGTCATGTCCCACTAACACTTTTGTATCAATTGTCATGTCCCGCTAACACATCTGTATCAATGGTCAAGCCCCACTAACACTTATGTATCAAATGTCATGCCCCACTAACACTTTTGTTTCAATTGTCATGCCCAACTAACACTTTGTATCAATTGTCATGACCACTAACACTTATTATCACATGTCATGCCTCACTAACACTTTTGTATCAATTGTCATGCCCCACTAACACTTTGTATCAATTGTCATAACCCACTAACACGTCTGTATCACATGTCATGCCCCACTAACACTTTTGTATCAATTGTCATGCCCCACTAACACTTTGTATCAATTGTCATGCCCACTAACACTTATTATCAAATGTCATGCCCCACTGCAATTTTGTATCAATTGCCAGATCCTAATAAAACTTCTAACAACTGTTGTGCAGCCTAAAGGGCTGAGGGATTCGGTAAAGTTTACACGTGCATAAACCAATAACAAATTCAACATTTCGATAAAAAACACTAGTATGAATATTGCTGATCGAGTAAAAAAATAATTCATCCAAGTTTGTGTACTTCACAACAGCTCTATCAGTTCCATGGAATCCTATCTCGGATTTATCTAGATAGTCCTGATCATCGTTGTCGCTTGATTTAAATACAAACGTGCAATCGGAATCATACGTTCGTAATTATGTTTTGTTTTATTTACCATGACCGTCCCCATTTAATTCGTTGATATAATGATTAAGTTTTCTTCTATGTTCATTTATTTATTCATGAAGTAACGCATTATGTATAATTTGGTTATCTTAAACGTGTGTCTGTGTCAGTCAATCAGAAACGGCACCAGCATTTCGATAAAATGGATGCAGGTTCCAATATGTCTAGAAAAATGCCTTTAGACGTTTCTCTTTCCTTTTAAAGTATATGAACCTTTACGAGGAACCAATTAACACATTTTAAATGCCAAAACAACGAAAAGTGTGCTAAATGTAAACGAAGGGCGACAACGAGAACACACCATTCAAGTTACAGTTGGAGACAGTTATTTCCCTTTAAATTATGAAGTCAAGTAAATTACATCCGATGAAACAGGTACAAACTCATATTAAATTAAAGATACAACATTATTTCCAAAGATATGTTTGTATTCAAATTCAAATGCAAATGGTATATTTATGTTTTAATTAATAACTACACTAGTTTTCACCATCTCAAAAGCGGGTTATTTACTATTAAATTAATGATGACGATAACTATTAAATTCAGACTAGTCTAGACCATCTGTGACGCTTGCTTGCATTCGATTTACAACAAACCATCGTCGAAGATCAAGACTACCAATCATGAACTTGTTAGCTGCACTTACGGATCTGGTACCCCAGAACTAGCCATGCAACGAGTGACGTTTTACCCCACACACAAATCTACAGCAAGTAAGGATAACTATCCAATGCAACGTGTAAGACTATAAGACTCGATCATGGGTACCCGGTGAAGATTAGGGAATTCCAACCCGAGGTATAAGTGTTTTTATCGGAACCGAGGCTCTGCGGCCAGCTACTAACGTTTTGCATGTTTTCTTGCATACCGATTTTGGCGCGCGTGAATTTTATCTCGACCTTAGGGTGAGATTGAAATATCTAGCCCCGGTAAAATGACGGATATCCTTGTCCGGTATGCAAGACATTCGAACATGCTAGTCTCCAAAATGGAATGGACACCATTTAAACTGTGTTCCAACCAGTGTCGTGCTTCTGAGTTCCGGCGTGTACCGTATCTGACGGTATTCCTAGGATACAGTCGTCCATTGTTCCTGACCAGTCTTCGACGACATATTAGTATATACTTTCAAACTGTTTTCATGTTCCGGAAGAACAATATAAAGTAAATCTTCTATTGACTTTATATTAATAAATACTCAGACTAGGCTTTATTGAGCCTGTTCATGAGAGGTAATGTTAAGTACAAATCTCTCATGCCTCCTAGCACCAGCTTAAGCGATATTCTACTTCCAAGCCACACATACTGGGTTTGATGATCCCAAAGGACCAGTAAGTAATAACAAAAAATGCTGATTTTAATCGGGGCGACACAGCCGCCACACAGCACAAAACAAACGCTAGTGTGAATGTCAATAAATACTGAAAAGTGGATCCCTTGGAAGCAACAAACACAAACAAGAGATGAAGTATCTGATTCGGTTTTATTTTGTCTGTTCATGAGGGGTAATGTGAAGTGCAAAATCTCTCATGCCTCCTAGCACCGGATTAAAGGGGCAGCATTCCCTACCCTAGTAGGGAGAGATTGGAGGTGTGTCTTATCAATTACACCAGCTATACAGGCCTGTCAGTTAAAGTGAATGACTCTAAAAATAGCACATGTAAACAACTCTCACTGGATGCAGAGTTTGCAGACGACAGAAATATGTACTTAACAAATCAGCTATGAGTAACGTTTTTCAATCTAATGACTTCATCTACTAGTACATAATTTCTGTTTGTTTTATTGGAACTGTGACGGGTGTTGTTTTAGTATTATTCGTGTTTTACCCTATAGTTACTCTTTTATTTTCATCTTCTGCACTGGCTTATGAATTGCTATGAATTGTTGTGCCAAAAAAAATGTAATCTGATGACTAAACAGAACTGCCAGCAAATATTTCATGAAATAAGGTTACCAGTGTTAAATGACAATTAATTGCCAATTATAGTTGGTCTGGAGAAACAGCGTATATGTACTGCAGTACACAGGATATGCGTATAATTTGGACATGTATGTTAGGATGACATTGTGTTGGGTTAAAAAATAAAGCAGAACTGTACAAATTATTGTTAGGAATGGCTGGACATGATGGCGATAATAAGATAAGGAATTACATCTTTTATAGTTATGACTAAGGAACATAAATCACTGAGCCTGAAGAAATAATATTCACTTTTCATGGGTGGGATATTGAAGTGCATGGTGATGTTTCTGATTTTGATGTAAAATTGGTAAGGATGATTTGTTATCTGGAACACATGAATATTCACAGTTATGAACATCCCATCTCAGAGTAGTCAGATACGGAGTTTGACACACAATTATAACTACTGCCTATCTCTAAGCCATAACACTCAGTGTCGTTTGCTGTAAACTCTACCGCGTGTAGACTATACACTTCTCAGTTCATAACTCCACAGGCTCCTCCCCTATATTTTCAAATTTCTGTCAGTTGGGTTTAAACAAAAAATTGAAACTAGGAATAAGGAATCCTTTTTTACAAATATGTTTTTACCAATACACTTGTTTGATGATCCCAAAGGACCAGTACGTAAAACCACTACTGACTTTTTACGGCCGCCACACAGCACTAAACAAACGCTAGAGTGAATGTCAATAAATACTGAAAAGTGGATCCCTTGGAAGCAAAAAACACAAACAAGAGATAAAAGTAGTTGACTCGGTTTTATTGAGTCTATTCATGAGGGGTAATGTGAAGTGCAACACCTCCTAGCACCGGCTTAAGCGATATTCTACTTCCAAAATGTTTCATGATTCTCTAAAGACTGTGTCCAGTACAGGGTCTCATACGTATTCATAAAGCTTTTTAGCAATATCTAAGGTCAACATGTATCAATGTTTTAAACACTTTGTCTATCGTTAGCTTTTAAATAATGCTATAGATTAATAACCATATAGCTAATCTTTTTTCTTAAAATATATGCTCTGTAGAGTCGCTGAGAGATTAATAATGATATTTGAAAATATGTAAACAATCTTAAATTTGGACTTTAGTAATAGTTTCTACTTAAGTTGCTTTATGAATACGGGCACAGGTGTATAGCATTTCAAGGGTAAGTACCAATTTCGAATCTACTAAGACGTGTGACAATGTTTAACAATTATAATGATAAGTCAACATTGAAATAGTAAAATAAAGTAAGACACGTTATAAATAAAGGTTCTGCCACCAGGTTATAACAGTGCTACAAAGTTAGTTACAACGTCGCGGAAATGCAAAATGGAACAGTAGGTAATATATCATCGCCACGCCGTCTCTGTAAAAGTATTGTTTGAACGCTGCAACGGATAATATTGAAACTATTGTGAATCTGAGAAAGGCCATGCGCTTTGCAAACTTTCTAGTTATATCATGAAAGTGGCAATTGATTTCTAGACAACATGTATAAATACCCCCGTTACATTTAATGGAAGAAGGTACATTTTGACGACAACAAATCGTAAGAAAACTCATCAATATATATTTTAACATTTTCATCAAATAAAATAGAGATAAACAATCAATTAGATAATTGAATGACATTTAGTCACCGCTTTAACGAACGTTTACACAATTAAAACAAAATATGATGAAAAATAAATGTGTTATTAGCATTTAAAAGCGTCCAGTGTATTCTGACCATTGTTCGCCAAAAGAAAGTAACATCACCTTCAACCACCCCTTGCACATGTATTGTTTTCACCTAATGCTTGATAGATACCTTTCTTATTTAGCATAATTATACAATGTGAAAATATGTCTACGTAAATACAACAGTTCCTGACTTTCTGCAGTGCTCCAGATAAGACGCGTATCTGCGTAATAAATATTGAGAACCAAATGCCCGCGTACACTCTTCAATAGTTTAAAAAATGTGAGTGCGGTCAGTCATACCCAATTGATGCTTGTTCAAGTTTGATGTCCTGAATGACAAAAAATGCCTAAAGCAAGTACAAGCAGATGTTTGCAAGGGAAAATCAAAGTACTGAAAATGCTGACGGACGGTGCCACTCAGAAAGTATTGGTCAAAATCAAATTCCGAAAGAAAAACGTTTGCGTAATCGGCGGAGGGATAACAAGTGAAGTTATGTAGACATGTGTAAATTTTATAAGTGTCATAGGGGATTATATATTTGTAAAATGAAAATGTCAGAAAGTTATACACAACATACATATATATGAGAGCTCGGTTCCTTTCGAAAACCAATCAGATTCAATCACGCATGACAGATTTATCGCCCCTTGAATGTCTGAAAAATAGGATTTCTGCGAAGACGTTTTCGGTGTCGAAATGGCTAAAACAAAAAAAAAACATAGAATTAGGATAAATATATACTATTTTTGTAATCCATCATGTGGTCTTTGATGAAAATAGTTGTACGGTTTGATACAAAGATGTCTGTGAAACATAAATATATAATCTCTTCTACTCGCACATTTATGAACGGCCTTTGATAGTTACCATGATGTAATGTGTTAAAAGTTTCAATTAAATATCATGGTAATCGAACTATTTACTCTTCAAATATGCATGTTATGAATGTAATTATTAAAAAAAAAGTAATTACATCAAAATCAATATTTTGCAGACAAGGTGTCCTTAGAATAACAAGATTAACAAGTGTTTGCCAAGGATAATCTTTATTATTGGTATAAATACTGCTGATTAGTCAAGTATTCTGCTGTGTTAAGATTTGTGAATGCCACTTGAAATCTACCACACCTTTAAATTACCAATTTGAATTGCTACGTTATTTAAAGTCATTAATTTCTTGGTCATGTTATTGATCCCATGTCGGATATTTATTTAATAATGTTGATTGCATTATATCTTATTGGAGAAAAAAAAACGATGTACGGTACGGCACGGATTCTATTTAGTATCCAATTACATATCTGTTTCATGTTTGCATGCTAATCGTTCTAATATATGATATAAATAAATTAATAACTTGACATTATCGCCTGTCGTAATATATAGGGACGATATTTGTATTTTTCAGTGGACGATGCAACTTTATTTCATCGAATGAGCTC
Source organism: Cyrtodaria siliqua (assembly GCA_037043455.1). Taxonomy (NCBI): domain Eukaryota; kingdom Metazoa; phylum Mollusca; class Bivalvia; order Adapedonta; family Hiatellidae; genus Cyrtodaria; species Cyrtodaria siliqua. Next base: position 63,455 of record JAWPHD010005903.1, on the reverse strand, counting down.
CCAAAACGGTATTCTCACGAGTGGCGTATCTATACTATTATATATTTTATTTTTTCATTATTCCTTAATTTATACTGAAGTATTTAATTTAATATAACATCACGTGTAGAGTGGGTTGGTATCGTTGACATGTTAGTTGTAGAGACTGGTTTTACGCCAAATGAAATAGAGGTATAAGTTCCGATACCACTTCATATTATGTTATATTGTGGCAAAACCTCAGAAGGGGATGACCTGAAGGATGAATTTTCATAAACAGACAGGCCTGAGCGATGCCCCGCGGGACAGACGAACGCAACATTATCCAGTGAGCTATCGAGGCCGCTTACGCCAATTCAAATAAATTTAGTGAACTTACTAGATGTTATTTTGTGGCCTTTTAGACTTTTAGAAATGATTAATATTTTGTTTTCTTTCTTTAAGTGATTGTTTTAAAGTTCGTAACATGGTAGAATATGTTTTACCTAACTGAGATAAAGTCACAAGTTTGTTAAACCTGTGTAGTTTCATTAAGAATTATCGGTCAGCCATCTTCAACAAAAAATCAAAAACGTATGGTCATTTTTCTTCGAAATTCATACTTTAGGAATGAACAATCCCAACCATATAGCACATGACAATATTTCATTACTATTGATTGATTGAACACAATACCAGAAGGAATATTTATATGGCAGAAATTGTGCCCTTTTTCTGTTTGAAAAGGATGGTTCCGTTTCAATTTTAATCAAAATTGTTTTGCTAGTTCCGTAAAATAAGCAATATAAAAATATTGGACAGGGAAAGCAGCATTCAAGGATGACAGTCAACCACAAAACACAAAAACAAACACGCTAACAGACAAACGAGAAGGCAAAAGTAATAAAAAATGAAAACGACATCACAAACACAAAATGGTTGACAATAGGATTGATCCATAGAATAGTTCATTTATCCAGATACACATGTGAATCATTTCTAAATAAAATAAGCAATGTTATGTTATATCCACATTTCAAAGTACTCCATTGTGAAAAAAACAAATATTTCTTTGATTGAACATTTTAAATCTAAAGTAATATGAAAGACGCAATCTCTACATAGAGTAAAACGATTAAAATGAACTATAACTTGGTGACCATAAAAAAAATTCTGAACTTAATAATGGTATAAACTCATCATTATACGAAAGGTTTAGCGCCTTTATGTTTGTGGTGTAGCATTTTTTGCTTCATGTTTTTTTCCTGGTAATTAATGTTTGTTTTGTATGTGTGTTTTGGTGGACTGTATTCTGTGAATTCTACATTTCCTGTTCGACTTGTATACCTACTCCCATATCTCCATATCTTGGCAGAATTCTCTTCAGGAAACACCTGCAAATCGACAGAAGTTCATGATACGATTTTCCACAACGCCGCAAACACCTCATCTGGATCATTCTTCATAGTTTTCGAGGTCAATACCAACGTCCTCTATACTTTCCAAGACGTTGTCATCATATGTTTTGCCATCAAAGTCCTTCAACTACCTTTTCTTCAACATAAGTGTCTCTTCCGGCCTTCAGCAAAGCATCCAATTTAAACAGAAATTGACACCACATTATATGAAATCCATTCATCCTTTGGACAATCTTAACACCAAATACAGTTTCATGTTAACCTGTTCAACTGTTGCGTCTGGTTTCATTTTAAATTGTCCTCTTTCCAATATCAACAAAGGAAGATTTGTAGCACTACGGGGTCGTATGCCATGCTTGGTACATTTAATAACAAGGTCCTGACTTCGCGTTGTGATTTCCATAATTTATTAGTACATATAAAACAGTCCGAATAATTACACATTCATAATACGCTATGAACATCCTGTTATATATATATGCATATCCGTTTAGTATAGTGGTTTTCAGTACTTCCATTTGTTGATTACTTAATTAAATATTCCCTATTATTAAATGGCTTAGGTTCACAAAATATAATAGTATTTAGAAACTTTCAAATGTCCAAATCTTCATACTGGCTTACATAGTATAGTTTAACTTATCCCACACCCTGTCTTATACTGCGGAAATCCATCTTGTGGATACAAGTATCGAAACTGACTCTCACTCTTTAACCACCGACTCTAGACTCTCTACTCCCGACTCCGCTAGACTTTCTGTGCGCTCAGTATTATCCTAGAATATTACCCATACTGCTTTTCGGCAGTCAGTCATGCCTCACATATGGACATCGACCTGTGTAGCTACAGGTTAACGCCATGATGATTACCTCAGTGTATGCATAAATTACCCACAATACCTTTCGGCGAATGGTCTCCACTAATATGGCAATACCTCTTATCCCAGAATTCATAGTTTAGAACAGGTAAACAATAACAGCTGTTCCGATGATTAACCAACAACTAACGGACAGTATTAGAATACTCCCATTACATGATCAGTTATAAGAGGGGTGTATTTGAATACAAGTGTGTTACATTTGTAACTGTTAGGTTTAATACAGTGGCAAGGCTGTAGTGTTACATTTCCTTCCCTACTAATATGAAATATTTTGATAAATCAAAAGATTTCTAACTGAGTCTTTCACTACAATTAAACATAGTCTGTGCTGCTAATGTTCATCACTGTGATTTCTGCGGAGCGTTCATATATATATTCCTTACTGCAAAACGTCTGTCTAAATCAGTAAATATAACACTAAATGAGTGACTATATATTTTCACATATAAACACAACTAATTGAGTCTTTTCTCTAGTGTCAATGATAATGCATCGTTCACTGCAGCGCCACATCTTTCCGTCGTTATCGATAATCTGGTTAGGCTCCATCCAAGGTACAATGCTCGATCCCATGATAATCCGAGAATTTTTGAGTCTTGCGTCACTCAGAATACCTCGTTGTTTTCGAAATTGTTCACTAACTACATAATTCCAATAAACGCAGTTCTCCTTTAACATTTCGTACGCCGTAATTATTTACCATTCCATCTGCTGCCGAATACAAGATAAGTCACTGATGTTTATTAGACCCTCTTATCTTGGTATTGCTTGATGTTATGTCCAATTACCGATAGATGAATTATACAGTATCTTCTTTATAAACAAAACACATTATTACATCGGATACAAGTCCACGCACAATTTTATCTATTGATTATAGTTACAAACTCCAACTATGCACACGTTTAAGTTTATTGTTCCATCTACGGGTCTAACTTACCCGTATCAACATCAATTGATGATGCAACCAGTTCAATTCATGAACTTCCACGACGCGACTGTCGCCTCTCCCCTTTCCCGTCGATGCAGGAGAATACTTGCTCTCCTAAGGTCAAATCTAGACTTCTCAAAGTTGAACATCGACTGTCTCATATATCGCATGAGCGAATACCGAAATAAGAAAGGTGATACCTCATCAGCAGTCATAAAACATATTCTGCCTTTAATTACACCAACTTACAATATTGTTATGTACAAATAAACAGTATAACATGTATTATACTTCTCACCATTATGAATACAATTCATTAACGCAGCCAACTAATACAAATGCATGGTTCCCCTTATCTCACTATTGAAGATATTTGTTTCTAACAGGCGTTCAAACACCTTCAAACAGGTAGCCATACCTGTACCTATCTTGCTATTACATTCCCCAATTAAAATCACTTTGTTCTTGTGCTTATCAATAATCTTGCCAGAATAAAGATATCTAAACCCATTAATTTATCATTTTAGGCTAATGGTGTGGTTGTTTTGTCTGCCTCAGCATAGGTTTTATCGTTTACCATTTGGCTTCCTGAGATGTAGCATTTAAAGGCATACGAGACAATACTGAATTATTCGTATCTGCAATGTACTCAACTTTGCAGTTATAGCCAGCTGTACTCAGAACCCATAATCGTACACATCTATTATACATGTTTGTATGTATCAATTCTATCGCAAAATGAAAACATGATATTTATGTACAGCCTTACTCAAAGTATTCAACTGCTCATGTGTATAATTCCATTTTAGGTAAAAGGAAAACTTATCCATACTTTACCGGAAAACACTATACGCAATGCCTATTGACTTATCAACTTGACATTACATCTTAACTGATGCCGCATAATTATCATATCATCTACAAACCAATTTTGTGTTGTTTTGTTTTCCGAAAAATATATTATTCTTTAAAGATTATCATTCTGGAAATCTATTTTTGTTCGGATGTGTTACTTTAAGTCATACGTTCACCATTTCCACATTATAATGTTATCCTATCTCATACACCCTTCTCCAGTACCTAACTGGCAGTAAATTATGTATTTCACCATTTATGTATTGAGTTAAATGGCAGTCATAATATCTGATTTCTATTGCTAATAATGTATTATACAAAACTTGTATAATCTCATTGAAACTATGTTGTTCAAAGATTGTTCAACATAATAATTGTCTTTAACATATGTTCATCTACAAAAAGATAACGTAACCACTGAGATTAACTTAAGACTGCAGTTCTCCTTTAAATGCAGTTTGTATACTCACTCGTATATTTATTTTTCCTGTGAATTTTAAATACCCAATTTTAATAAATTTAAGTTTCTGAAACACTATTCATCCATATTAAATTGTTTCGGAACCGATCTCAGTTTGAAATAATTGTTTTCTTATTTAATTAACATTTTCTCATATTTGATATTAAATTCTCAACAAGGCAGCTTATGTATTCTTCTTGCTAATTTGGTACTTACAAAAATAATTCTGGTATTATTCTCACCTTGGACATATAAATCCGAATTTTCTAATTTCACTATTTCCGTTTTCCACAGCCGCCTTAAATATGAATTGTCAATAAATGTCCATGAAGTCGTCGAGCTCCTAGCAATATAAATGGATCCTGAGTCACGGCAACCAAATCAAGCCTGTAGCACTACGGGGTCGTATGCCATGCTTGGTACATTTAATAACAAGGTCCTGAATTCGCGTTGTGATTTCCATAATTTATTGGTACATATAAAACAGTCCGAATAATTACACATTCATAATACGCTATGAACATCCTGTTATATATATATGCATATCCGTTTAGTATAGTGGTTTTCAGTACTTCCATTTGTTGATTACTTAATTAAATATTCCCTATTATTAAATGTCTTAGGTTCACAAAATATAATAGTATTTAGAAACTTTCAAATGTCCAAATCTTCATACTGGCTTACATAGTATAGTTTAACTTATCCCACACCCTGTCTTATACTGCGGAAATCCATCTTGTGGATACAAGTATCGAAACTGACCCTCACTCTTTAACCACCGACTCTAGACTCTCTACTCCCGACTCCGCTAGACTTTCTGTGCGCTCAGTATTATCCTAGAATATTACCCATACTGCTTTTCGGCAGTCAGTCATGCCTCACATATGGACATCGACCTGTGTAGCTACAGGTTAACGCCATGATGATTACCTCAGTGTATGCATAAATTACCCACAATACCTTTCGGCGAATGGTCTCCACTAATATGGCAATACCTCTTAATTCCCAGAATTCATAGTTTAGAACAGGTAAACAATAACAGCTGTTCCGATGATTAACTAACAACTAACGGACAGTATTAGAATACTCCCATTACATGATCAGTTTTAAGAGAGGTGCATTTGAATACAAGTGTGTTACATTTGTAACTGTTAGGTTAAATACAGTGGCAAGGCTGTAGTGTTACAGATTAAGCAGTTCTATATTATTTGACGGGGAGGTCGTTTCACATCAAAAACAACTTTATCTCACTACTATCAAACTATACTATTGGCAGCAGCAACGCTACTTGGATAGTTAATTATCACGGCCACGTGTGAATTCCACAACGCCTCGACGAATTCACAGTCCTAGACTGTTTAGAGAACGTTTGATTACCACGCAACTCCGGCATATAGAAGATGGTTCAGCTATGGGCTACAACTATAGCTAAGATTCATAAAATGGACGGACACAACGCGCATCTCTGCAAATTCCCTGCACAGCCATATTTATATGTTTTTAGATTTGTATTGGTATATATACACGAGTTCTTCCGCGTAATATTGCGCGATATTAGGAAGATCGAGTACATATATGCCAATACAAATCCAATAACCTTTGTCTTTGCATATGCATTTTTAATATAAAAAAAGATAATTAAAGCTAAACAATAGGTTCTAAGATTTAATTTTCATCAAACGACAAGTATTTGAAACAACCATACTGTCGTTACATCGTGGGATTGTTTCTCAATGAAACAAAAATACAATAATGTTTACATCACATGAAAAACTTCCTGTGACATGAACTGCGAATTGCTCCAATCCCTCACGAGTAGGCAGTATATAATGAGTTTACGACACGTCAACGTGAACACGTCAATATGAGCCAATATTGACGACACGTCAACGTGAACACGTCAATATGAGCCAATATTGACGGTTTCTGTTACATTGAAAGTAAACAGAGTTTTTAAATGCTTATGCAATAATTATAGGTTATTAGATTTGCATTGGGATATATGCACGAGTTGTACCGCCTAACATTATTGCACGATTCCAGGAGCGGAGTATGTGTCCGCGGAAGAAAGGGTGCATACATCCCAATACAAATATAATAAAAATGTTATTGCATTCACAGTTTTAATATAGAACCGAATAATTAGAACAAAACAAAAGGTTTTAACATTTACTTTTCATCAAAAATATTTGTTTGAAACAAACATAGTGTCGTTACATCGTGGGAATTTTCAACATTGTTTCCATCACGCGACATACTTTCTTTGACATCAACAGAAAATAGCACCAATCATGAACGAGTATACATTACACCCAATATGTCTTAACTACACGTCAATATGAGCGAATATTTACGTTTCCTGTTACATTGAAAGTAAACGGAGCTTGCAAATGCGTATACAACAGCATATGGTACGACATAAAGATTGCAAATTTGGGTGCAGCTATAGTCAATATAAGAACGGATGACAGCAAGCACTTGCCTTTATTAAAACACGGTCGGTAAACAATAGTTGTGACGTATGCAGTTTACACGCCAATTCGGGTAAAAATGTTTCGGAAAACAGGACAACCTTTTTTATTAATTTTGTTGATATATGAATCTAGAAAAACTACCATCATATACACATTAAAATGGTGCTTTTAGCCATACATCTACTTTCTCTCATGTTTATATGGTAACTGAGAACATTCGTGAATTTTGTTAATTTAGCATTGATATAAATATCGAATACCAACAATTTTGTTTCAAAAATCGGATTTGTATTCGTTGCATGAGAAAAACATGAATATAGATATAAAAACGAACAGGAAAAGCAGCATTCAAGGACGAAAGTCAACCACAGACACACACAGAAACAAAGAACAAATTTAAAGATGAATAAAAGGCCAAATAAGACATCACAAACACAAAAGGGTGGACAATAGGGCTACCGCCTTGGAACGGAAAAAAGGCCGCTGGGGGTTTAACCAGGTTCTAGGGTGCACCAAACCTCACACTTAACCTACTGTCAACCCAGTAAAACGGGACAGTGTAAATAAAGAAATCCCCGTCATGAATTATTCTCTAACCAACAAGACGCAAGTTGTCGAAGTATTTTTGTTCAATTTTACATTTCATTTTAACTTCTAAATGTTGAAAAACTATAATTTCTCAATCATTTACCGATAGTTTGTGGAAATGATAGTGTAATCAAGTTCTTGTTGTTGTATATGTTACAAGGTTATCAACATATATGTTTTCCGTATATCGACAGAGATGTTGATGTACATTATTTTGTATATTATCAATTAAAGTCCTGGGTAGTCCATAATTGCATTTCAATTAAATAATAATAACGTTTGCCAAATTTCACATTGTTTTATTACAGTGCACATCCAAGTAAGAAGTTCCAAGTAAATTTAAAGTAAAACTGACAAAGTTCTTGAATAACAGTATTCCATAATATTGATATGAGACGGCCGACGGACAGCAAGTCCGAGTGCATCTCTTTAAAGCATAACTCTAACAGGACTCTTTTTATAACTGCCTCTAGACTGTCCTTCTCACTCATCTTCTGATTTTATACAGAAATTACTGATATCGGTACACTGTTAGGCAATTATTAAAGCATAAAAACAATCAGTGAACTACTAACAAAACTTTCACACAACTTGGTTTGCCTTGTTGTCTTATTATTCATCAGTAAATTTAAATACTGGTGTCAGTCCATGTATTCTGTGCAAACCTATTTTAAAGAATATGTGTCGTTGTATAACAGGTGTACAACTATAACATAATACAAATAAGTATAAAGTCGAAATGCAGCTTTCACAGAACACAGTAAACCAAAAACACGAGCTACACGTCCAATGTAAACATTTAACTCTTTAAACATATAAGCCGAAATAGACCTTTATCTCACTTTCATTTCATGGACAACTTGATACCCATGTTTAGGCAGGTCGAGAGCGTTGTTCGCGTTGGTGCAAATATTACGTAAAAGACATTTGCTTTTGAAAGCCACCTTAATACTTGTCACTGGATACATTTTGTATACCGGCCTCTCAAGGAATTGCCAGATGTATTATTTGAGCATTCCCAAAGGTATGTCATTATGTTGCATTTACTAGGTTCGTCGTACACAGTTTCCTAGCTCATCTATAAACAATGTCATAATACAAAATCCCGATTATCATAATTCTTAATAGAATGACAACATCACGCTCATCAGCAAAAAAAAGCGAATAACTGAACAATAGGTTCAGTCGTATCACTGAAATAAGTAAAAATGGTCTCGGACCTAGTACATTGCGAATTTTGACAACCCGTATTTGTCACAACAAACTTTGAAATAACGCATAAAAAGGATTATAACCCCCTCCCCACCCCACAAACCCCACCTACCCCACACTTTATTTAAATGTGTTAGAACAACCATAAGCTATAACAGGATACGTGATTTAAATATCAAGATGTTACCAAAACATGTAAAATATATTTTAATATAATTAATTTTGATGAATGAGTTATAGAGTGGACACACATAAAAATAGTAACTTACGAACGGACAGACGTACGGACAACGCCGAATCTATACCCCTTTGACTTCGTCGGGAAACATTAAAATGAATCGCCGATATAAATCGTTTTCGTAAAAAAAAAGTTGATATAAATATACAATAGCTAACATGTAATTGAAACGAGCGCTATTATTATAATAGCGCTCGTTTCAATTACAGTTGATGGCACTCGTATATTTCAAATAATCTGAACTACTCAAATAACCAATATGCAGTTGTTTTTTATGGAGAATACAAAAGAGGTGTAAAAAATACCTGACATTTTAAAATCCATTCCTGAGGTCTATCAATGTTCGATGTGCTCATGAATCCTATCATTTCCATAAACTATCGGTATATCATTGAAAAATTCCACTTTTTCAAAACTTAGAAGTTATATTTCAAAGAAAAACTGAACAAACATACGTCGACAACTTAATCTACAGGTGTTTTTCTCACGCAACGAATTCAAGTCCGATTTTGGCTACAAACTTGTTGGCATTCGTGATTTATATCAATGCTATACTTAACCAATGTTCTCAAGAACCATAGTAACCTGAGAGAAAGTATATGTATGGCTAAAAACAACATTTTAATGCACATATGATTTACTCTTATATTCATACATCAACAAATAAAAAGGGTTTTGCCTGTTTTCCAGAATATTTTAACCGCATTGGCTGCTAATTGCCCTGTAAACTATTATTTGTGCTTACGACACAATTCTTGTTTCCCGACCATGAAAATGCCCATTTTGAAACATCACAACACAAAGGGGTTGAAAACAGGGGTACAGCCTTGTAATATCACATGCAAAAGGTGATCGCTTAAGGGGTTTAAACCGGTTCATGGCCATTATAATCCTACGTTCCAGTGACTGAATTTTAATTACAAGAAAAAAAAATCGTATTTTGTTTTGGATGTTCACCTATAAGACGATTTATATATAAATTGGCTATATAGATTTCCAACAGACGATATGGATTTATATTAAGGAGACGAAGTCAGTAAAATATATACATAATTTATTATTTTCCGGATAATAACAGAAACAGAACAGAAAAAATACAAACCTTGGTTACTGCTAAAAGCAGAAGTACACTACTAGTATACATATATACTGTGCTACGTGTAATAGGGCATTCATTCACGATATTTTGAATTGACAAATACTATTTCCTCAAACGTGTTCTTCTATTCGTCATTTTAGACATACTATATACATGTACTATGCCCTTTACATTCTGATTAATACAGTGAACTTTCTAGTAAACAATGCATGTATACAGGAGATAAAACATTCCGTAGACATCTAGCTAGTGTATCTACATGAAACAATGCAATATGACGACTGGACATGTGGAATTGTTAAGTAAAATATACAGAAACATGTTACCTATTTAAGAAGCACACATACACATAATTATAATTAATATGTATTTGTGAACTGCTTTCTTTCTTTACGAAGTGCATTGTCTAAAACCTGTTTGATACACTTTACCTATGAACGTCACTTCCAAAAATAACATACGCATGTTTAAAGACATCCCACCAGCCGAATCCATCCTATAGAAATAGTGGGGGCATAATTATGATTGTTTTTTTCATGCATTGTGAGAAGTACGAGAATTTCATGCAAAATTGGAGATTGGTATGTACCGTTATATTATGAGGCCCGACAAACAATTTTAAATCCGATTTAATTATTTCAAAATTGTATGTGTAACAGTACCAATATGATTTAATTTCAATATTTTTAGTATTGTATTTGCAGATTTTACCTTTTTAATCTGCCAGTATTTTAATGTTTCTATTCCAAACAATAAAATAAACATTTGCAATTGTAAGAAACATTGCACATTGTAGTCTTATATAAAATTATGTCAGGGCCTCAATAAATATTTTTCACAGTAGAGGATTAACATTTTTGTGATCGTCTCTAGCTGTAAAATGTCCGTGATCTTTTGATTCTGGTGTGATGTCTTTAAGTCTATAACAATTTAACGATTCAACAATTTCACTAGTCTACCCGACATGTATTTATATACTTGTAGTACTTAAAGGGAATGTAGCGAAAAATGTGAATAATCGGGAAAGAACTATCAAAATCGGATGATAAACCAAAGAATATATGATCATTTGAAGGTTCTGTTGAAACTAATATGGAAGCCGCTATTTTAAGAATTATGAAATCACAGTTCTAATTACCATGTATGGAATATTTATAATTATGAAAATGTACTAATTTATAGGGGAAAATGACAGCAACTGTATGACAAATATGTATACTTAATGGCAATAATGCTTTATATGACCAGTAAAGTATTTTGCATTCATTTGCAGTGATTTTCTTTGCTTTTAAATGTTATTTATCAATATTCCATATATGATAATTTAGAACTATGACGTCATAGTTCTCAAAATGGCGGCTCCATATCCGTTTTAGAACAACCTTCAAATGGTCATATCATTCTTGTTTATCATCCGATTTTGATGATTCTTTCACCATTTTCCATTTTGTCAGAACTCTCAATAATAAGGCGTGCTTGGGTGTGGCGTTATATGCCCTTTAATCTGAAACGCACATGGATTAAAGGGATCCACAATGATCCCGGTTTTTTAAAAAACTCACGGTGGTTCGTTAGTTCTTCATATAACTTGCAATTGTTAAATCATTATTATTATCTATAAGGACAGTATGAAGTTAATTAATTTTGCATATACTAATTGATGATTTTATCACATACTTCCCTATAAATACGTTGTTTTTGAATATACGATACGAAATATACCTAGCTAGTCATATCCATCAGGATTTCGTCGCCGGGTAATAAAGCCGGGCAATAAAGCTTTATTGCACGCATGAAATATAGGTGAAAGAATGTTCATCTCGATCCTTTTACCGGAGTGATACGGAAATAACCGATTAGCTACGATTGTATACGATTTGTCACGGGTATTGTTTGTCGTCTGCGTTTCATTAGTTATTTCCATCCTTTTTCGCGGCAGATTATTGGCTATAGAATCATTATCCGTGGATAAAATAACCACTTATGACAATCACATTGATTAGAAAATTTCAAATTCAGTTCATTTTCAATAATATTTCGGACAAAAATAAATGTTGTGTACCACTTACGCGACAGACATGAGAAAATCAGAATGGACTAGATCTAAAAATAAAATCTCCCTGAAAAACAGCGTACAGAGTGAGTTGAAGTTGAATTTCGACAAAGCTCAAGTATATAAATCTCTCGGGCTCATATGGCGTCTCAGGCCTTATATAGGGTGTGATATGAAAATACCCATTTATTATTCTCTATATATTGCACTAATACTAAATTCAAATGCATGGTTGAATAAGAGAAAAAAAAAGAAATATCAAAGCTTTATTTAACTGTCAAGTTAAATCAAAATGATACTTAACAAATCGAGACGCTAGTTTTACTGCTTGATAAAACCTTCGAGATTGCCGTGTGTCCCTTTAACGTAACACGATTTGTTTAAGTGTCTATAATGCTCTGTAAGTCGCTGAAAGTTATAGAATGTAACAATTGTAATAACAACACACTGGTCAGTATATAAGGCAATTAGTTGCAAATTATACACAAGAAACTTCCGTTGCTATTTGGGAACACACATACAACTATTGCTAATCAAATGCGCACGCACGAACGCACTCTCCTCCGTCCTCCCCACAGACTAATAGCAATGTTTACTACAGTATTAAAACATTCTAGTACTGTGTTTGTTTTACCAAGTCACGGTAGTTATTTATTCAAGGTGGGATATTGTTGTGTTGTACATTTTATTTTTTTACTGAAACTACTATTTCGCATACTCTTTAGGGATTGGTGCAATGTGCAATTCCTGTCTCAGGAAATGTGTCATGTGATGTAAATATTGTAGTATTTTTTCCCATTTTGGGCTTCTGCTTCTGTTACAAAAATATGTTTGTTTCAAATAAATGTTTTTGATACATAGATACAACTCGTGCATATATCCCAATTCAAATTTAATAACCTATATAGAGGATCTGACACTCGTTGTCATTTCATACAAAATTTTATTAAACGAGTTCAGGAATTTGTTATTAAGCGAGCCTCTGGCGAGCTTAATAACACATTCCTGGACGAGTTTAATAAAATTTTGTATGAAATGACAACGAGTGTCAGATCCTCTTTTTATCACATGGCTCAAAAACGACAAGAAACTTGCAATTAAATCCAATTCTTCAAGTACTTTGATTCAACAATAAACCGACTAACCACTTCGTCAATTTGGTAAGTGTGGACGGGAGGAAGTAGTTCCAAATAAAAAAGACATTTAAACAGTTCAACTATGTAATATAAGTATTCTTATTAACAATGTCAATAGACAAATAACACAAAATAGTACAAATGTCATCATAAATATAACGATTTCATCTAAATAAACAAAGTAGCATAGGCTATAGTAAGTCTCAATATGACGTCACTATATGACGTCATAACACGACCCACATAACACAGCTAGAAGGTCACAGTTTACACATTATACATGTGCCGTGTAAAGTTAACGTTTTAGAACTTAATCGGAATCCGAGTCGCTCTCAATGACAGCTCGTTTACGTTTTTGCACTGTGGGAGCTTGTGGAAGCATAGTGTTTGTTGCAGGAGCAATGTTAATATTAAATGTACCACCGAAAGTGTAGTTTGAAGACTGATCCGCCGAGGACATCGTGTTTTTTGTCATTGCGAGTTGGTTATTAAACTGAACTGGATTAGCATTAGTGTTAGTATTAGTAAGGATGTTGGATATGTTTTTGTGTTGCATTTCACTCAGATGACTGTAGTTGTTTATGGACTCAATCCTCCTGTGGCCGCTGATTTGAGCGATTTGGTTCGCCGGGACGTTGTTTTCAGAAAGTTTCTGTACGAGATGCTTTCGAGCGCTGTGGTTTGTCAGCCGTTTGTCACCCGATAAGCCAGCAGATTTCACCATACGCTTCATAATGGAGGTAAGTTTATTTTGTCCAATAGGTTGTCGTTTAAACCATTGATCCCCGCACCTCATTTGAGATTGCATGGTGTGTGTTGCGATGTAAAACGGGTCAGAGGGTTTGCAATAATCTGACGGACGCTTGCTGGCAAACATTTTATACACATTTAAGGGACAGCGTTCTGGATTGTCCACATTGGCCCACATTTTCGGCTTCACAGTTGTCACATCCCGTGGATTCGCACCCTGTCTGCTTTTAGTCTGGCTCTCCTGAAACTCTAGATATTCCAGACCCTCATCGTCCATGCAGAGTTTCAAATCGCCCCCAACACATGTCCCTATGCTCGTCACTCCCCCTCAGGCCAAAATTAACGTTGTTGAAGAACCACAGTGTATTAATAATACTTTCAGGTGACAAACGGCCTAACAGCTTCGTTTCCCAAAGGGTTTCAATTTCTTGATCGGTGATGGATTCGGCCTTTTTGGCCTGGTTTCCGAGACCTTCACTTTTCAGTTATTTTTGTTTGGCCTGCAACACTTGTTTCAGTTTAATGAATTCCTGGCCAGTTATCAGTGATACCCCATATGAAGTATGAATGGTCTCTCAAGTGTCGTTCAAAGCTACCCAAAAAGCCACGCAATGAAGACGGTTCATCATTGGTCCCATCCGATTTACGGACACTGACAAAGAACTTGCACAACAATTTGCAAAGTTCTTCAGGGGGAATGTCCTGGATTTCACGGTTTTCCGACAGGCTGGACAGGAACAATTTCAACAATTTCAGATCGTAATATGTTTTTCACGTGATGCTTTTGTTTTTTTGTTGCATAACAATGTTCTCTACATCGGTATCGGAACTTTTACCGAACCGTGTCGTCTGCGCCCGGGTGGGCGGAGCGGGGTCAGGATCTGTATCGATGATAGAAAATCTTGTAGTGGGTAGGTCTATCTGAATATTTGTACCATCAATTTGTATCGTATACATGTCCCCAGCGGTTGAACTTTTACATTTCACTATTCGTCCTTCTTGGCCACTGCCATCAATTTGTACAATCGAGTTTACCGGCCAAGTGTCCGCCATGTTTGTTATGTAAATACGCGGAGTGATATATAGGACGAGTGATTCGGTCGCCTTGTATTACACATGGTTAATATAAGGAAATACGTAATGGGTATACGAGGGTCATTCAATAAGTTCTGTCACTAACGCGTTTTAACAATTATGTGCTCTTTGTGAGTGTTGATGTTTGGTACCAAATGAAAGAGAGTTTCAATACCATTCCATTGATGGTAATATGAATGCTGTATCATTTGTGTGACGAAAGCTATGGAACATTTAATATACATCACTTATACATACTGAGGCATTTTCGTCCTGAGTTTTTTTCAGGTATGTTAACTGTTACTTTTTCAAATGCCTGATTCTCTTTAAGTACTTGTCGAAGACCTTTGAAATTTCTCATACATTACCAGTTATATCTGTGCGTTACAAGATTCAGAATTTAAGCATGGTAGATGAAAAGGCATTGTCTTAGAAATTAACATTTTAAGGTAACATGTAAAATTAATTTAATAATAAATGGACCTTAAATGGAAGGGCAGTATTCTGAAATAGCGTTTTTGGATGATCAATATTTTCACTAAACATTGTGCAAAATTCTACAATAATGTGTTGAATATGAAATTTAAACGCTGAAGGACTAGGATTTGTAAAAAAAATATGAAAACATATTAATACTATGAGAATAATTACGACATTTAAAAGATATTATAACATTTCCGTAAACAAAATGAAGAAAATCAGTGTCATTTCCTCTAAAATAAGGGATATGCCTTCACTCATATCTGGTTTACAGCAAGACCTTTATGAATTATCGACAATCATTTTCATGGATTATAGGCGAATAAAAACAGATGGCGTACAAGAAAATTTAAAAGCATAGAATTATTCAAATAAGTTTTATAACGTTTTATAACAAGGACATTTTCAGAGATGCCAGTATCCAAAAGGTGTGGTAGGGGGAGGTAATTCAGGGGTATAAATAACCGGAAATGTTTCATTTTTGTTGTGGAATTTAGGAGAGCGAACCCAGTAGTACTATAAATACACTACTTGATCTCAGTGTAATATCCAGTTCAAAGGATATATGCATAGTGACAGAACTTTTTGAAGCACCCTCGTATTATACGGAATACAAGTAGTTCCATGTGATAAAATGATATGTTGTATATTAGTTACTTAAAACAGGAAGTATAGCACTCATGATACCTCTCAATATTTAAATTATTTAGTATATATCTTTACTTGGAAAAATTATCATTATTATGACAACATTATACCTGAACGTACAATACAGCTGATAGATATCTCTATTTGGACATAAACCTATTACATTCAATGATACATCATACAATTTCACACAAAAGTTGCAACAGTGTAGATTTTATCAACAATTATCTCCAGTTAATCTGAGACAGTCACCACAAAATTCCATACACAAACAAACGAGCCGAAAAACAATTTTCCCACAAACACGTCATAGATCATATATTTTCATTCGTTGACTTGACATTAAAAAGGCTTACAAACAACTACATAACAAATATGAATTCATTATACATTCATTAAAATGATTCCTATTTATACTAATTTCCATATTGAGTTCCGTTTTTGTAATTTCAATGCGTTTAAAATAAAGCTACAAAGCTATCGAATATATACCTTACTTTACGAAACCTTACTTTACGAATTTAGAAATTCTAAAGATTTCATCTTATTCATGATTTAACGCACCCAAGAAACACATTCCATCTTTTTTATGGATGGTGGGTATCACCAGTCGCCATCCATATTTTTGTATCGTTACGACTACCGTCTGAATGATACAGATGGCCAACAAGGTTGCAATATTGTGTGATGCTTTGTAGAG
Organism: Cyrtodaria siliqua; assembly: GCA_037043455.1. Lineage (NCBI taxonomy): Eukaryota > Metazoa > Mollusca > Bivalvia > Adapedonta > Hiatellidae > Cyrtodaria > Cyrtodaria siliqua. The sequence continues at coordinate 46,500 of JAWPHD010005903.1, read as the reverse complement.
CAAGAATGTCGTTTTGGTTGTTTATATTACCGGGACCGAGACAGCATACCATGTGGATTTTTATTTCTGTATGAAACATGCTAGCTATCAGAGAGATTGCGTTTGTAGCAACACACGCGGGAAGGGGCTGGGGCAGTTCCATCCAGAAATGAAGCATTGTTTCAGCCGGGAACTGCACCAACTTGTTTTGCAAGTCTTGCAGTACAGGGTCCTCCCTAGGGGTCGGGTGAAACCATACCGTCGGTATTACTGCATTTCCATGTGGGATTGTGTTAAACGTGTTTGGAATAAGTGCTTGTTCCATAAATGTGTCGCCAAGTAGCGCAGGAACCGGACTGAAATTAACATCGCCCTCATAGTAGTTTACAATATCACGATCGATAGTTTTGGTGAGTATACGGTACGCAGCATTTGAGTGCAGCATGCAACCCCAGGGCTGGTAGAAAGTTATAGACTGTAATGAGTCGGTGAGATAGTAATATTGAGTCGGTAAAGTGACCTGAAGTAAACCAAACGCTTCAGCATATGGGTCAAGTGGGCGGCCAATGGATCCATGTGCTATGAGAGCCAAGTCGATGGTTTCGCCTGGCGGCTTCTTTTTCTTTGCAGTTTCAATTTTTGGTCCCAAATCGTCAAAAACAGGCTGAAGCACTCGGTTGACGAAGGTCTCAGATGACATCCCGTAGTCGTTTTGAATACCCCACATGGGATTGTAGTTATTAACAAGAGGGTTGTCGATTATCATTACGGCACGTTTTACCCAGTTTTGCTGCAAGTTCGTCAAGCAATCTTTAAGTTCCTGTAGCAGCAATTCTCTGGAAAACAATTTTACAATTGATATATATAGCTACAAATTTTAACTGAGTAAAACTACGCATTGTAACAATAGGCATATGTATGAGAAATTCATCCCATAAAATAGCATGATAATATTTTCAGAAAAGATAAAACACGGTAACAAGAAGTCTGTAACATACCTAAGTTTATTAATCTGATCATTGACATCCTTAAGCGCCCTTTCCATTTGTCTAACTTCTCTGTCGAGGGCATCCGCAGCGTCAGATGGTGATCCATTGTTCAAGCTTAAGAGTGATCCAACCATCTCCCCAATCGTAACGCCAGCACCAATAGCTCGTCCAACAACTTTTACCGTCAAAATCGGTAGCTGCTCAGATGTTTTTAAAAGCTTTACGAAACGTTCTTCAAGTTCAGCCTTCAGTATATAACCCGTTTCACGAAATACTGTTTGCATTAGTGATTGGAAGTTGACGCTCGAACACAGCTCATGTAGTTTATTTGACAGTTCATGATCGTGGTTAAATACGTCCTGCGCGTCCTTTAATTCATTTGATTCCTTGATACCATTGACTATGGCGGAAACCAATGCAGCGGCATTTCCACCGATAGCAAGCCCTTCACCAATTACAAATAACGGTGCAGCAGCAGGTGTAGCCGTTCCACCGGATAGGAACTCAGCAATAGCCGAAACTCCCATCAGAACATACCCAAGAACCGCAGTACCTGAAGTGACTGCACCGCTTACATCCGATTTGTACTTCTCCGATCGCAATTCACTTGCTATCTTTCTCAAAGACTCTATCAGTTTCGGCCTTTCTTTTGACATGTCCAGCAGTGACTTTAAACCTGAACGAAATAAAAAACAAATCAACTATGACTCTATTATTTCGTATCTTATATATCAACTATAATTTATTTAATGATGCTTCTTTAACAAAAAAACGTGTTTCCATGTTGTAACATAACGAGACTTAGAAATCAAGTCGTTAGACTTAATTATGTCGTTTGTCACAATAATTAATTGATCAAGTATATCAGTTATAAGATATTATAGTGAACTTTAGGTCCAGGTTATTTCTTTAAATTATTAGTGTATTTTCAAATGTTCACGAGATTGATGAATACCCTCGGCGTGTGGATAGATGTGATGCACTAGTAATAATGGACTGACCATTGCCACCAATACGACCTGCGTTAGCAGAGATCATAATTTATAGTTTGAACAATACTGACTTTTGCGGGGAATGATTCAATACTCGCAAAAGTTTGATATAAAACCAGAAGAACAAGTCAATTTGAGAGAAATGTGCAAATAGACTACAGCAAAGATGTGTTGCTATATTAATAATCGCAATGGCTACACGTCAAGGAATTTGTTAGATTTAATTTTATAAATATTTGGAAGTTAAAGTGAAATAGAAACGTACATAACGTACATAATTTGGAATGTAGGCGTTGGGAGTTCTAATCTAAATACTAGAATAATATCAGCAGTTAATAAACTATGACAATTAATAACGGATAAGTATACGTTATATCTTAAATATATGTTGTTTTTTTTTTATTTGTTTGTTTTTTGTAAGGAAAATTCGTATGGGTACATTTGAACCATATTCCAACAGTAATGCAAAACCTTTTTGCTGAATTTATTTTCGGATGAGCTGTTTCAAAGCTTGTCTATTTTTCATTTAAATGGCCGATATTTATGTTTATCGATTGAAATTGGTAATGTTATTGCCGGAGCCTCAAGGCTCAGAAAGCTGCTGGATGTTGGACTGTGTATCAACGTCCTTTTACTGTTCATAAAACAACTGTATTCCAGTAAGAATACCGGGACGCTGTCAAATTGGTATACAGTCATTTTGTGTGTCTTCTACTACTGAATTAGGTATCAATTTCAGGGATACAGTCTATAAATCTTTCTCAGCATACGAATGCAGCTAGTTCCAAATCGTTATCGTCATTGATTATTGATTGACGTTACACTTTATTAAAGGGACAAACGGCAATCTTGATGTTTTAAAAGCTCTCGACGCCCCGTTAGTTTTTCTTCATAACTTGTATTTGTTCAATACTTAATATTAATTATTAGAATAATATAAAGGAAACTGTGTTTGAATATTACTAACTGCTTGTGTGTAACGCTATATATGTATATCTGTTGAAACTTTAACTGAAGCATCTTCTAAAGAGTTTGAATATGTTTGTTCCTCTGCTACTTATTCTCAATATTTTATTATAACTACTGATCAGATGTCAATAATAACAAACATCTAACATTAAACCCTTTCTTCTAATGTATATTTACATTGCTAAAAACTGAGATTACCTTCAGAGACGCTCCAATTGCTATTATATTAACATTAAGTTGTTTTTTGTTTGTAACTATGATAATTTACCCATTCTTCATATTCTAACCCTGATCTTTTCCCAATTCCTCTCATTCTAATCATGAAACAACATTCTATTTAGTGATCCATTACACATACAATTTCAGATGTCTATCATATTCATATTATAACATTATACAACACAGATGCCAAAATTAAAAACATGTTCATTTTGTCCCACGATGACTAGTTTATGTAGTGCTCAAATCTTTCATGATAAATGTGCTTTGATTGTTGACAATTACAAATAAAAAAAGTCAAACATCTACACACTGTTCGTTTATTTTTATCATATTCATCATTTCCCTTACTGTTTTCTTATGTAACTGTTCTGACCGGCTTGTGATACTTTGTATCACTGTTTTCTTGTACTACGTGGTCCGTATTTATAAAGTTTCTGAGCAATATCTTAAGTAAACATTTATAATTGTTTAAACACCTGTTTGAGTTGTTTTAAGACACATTCTTTATATTGTAAATATGTCTACGGGTTAATAAAACTCACTGCTAAACATTTATCTGAAACAAATGCTCTGTAGTGTCGCTGAGAGGTTATAAAGGATATCTGAAAATATGTAAAAATCTTAAATTTTGACTTCAGTAATATTTTTGACTTAAGTTGCTTTAGGTGTTACAAGTTTCTATTAGTATATAATAACACCCAGTGGTAGTGTAACACTATCTATTATTTATATAAAAAACATGTCTGAACATACCGTCCGCAATTTCACTTGGTCCTATAGTCAGTTTGTGACCATATCCCTCTTTATGTGTGCCTCTTTTTGTTTCATACGCGTATCCTCTACCCGTCACAAACCCATCTTTCAGCTCACAGATGTACCATTCATCGACTTCAAGCGCCCCCTGTAACACCTGTAGACGAATAATGTCTTCAACCTTAGCTAACCGATATCCATCTGGAGCCTTTGCACCCTCTTCGGTCAACTTAAGCACCTTCTCTAAAATTATACGAGTATGTAAAATATCATTATAAAACTCAACAAAAGCAGTTATACGAGTATGGACAATATCATTATATACTCAACAAAACGTAGTTATACGAGTATTAACATATCATTATATACTCAACAAAACGTAGTCATACGAGTATGTAAAATATCATTATATACTCAACAAAACGTAGCTATACGAGTATGTAAAATGAACTATATACTCAACAAAACGTAGTTATACGAGTTTGTAAAATATCATTATATACCCAACAAAACGTATTGTTTGGGGCGCATGTTTCAGCCAAATTTTGACGTTTTAGACAAAGTAAATAAGCTGTATATCAGTGAAACGGACAGTTCTAGTGGTAAATAAAAAATCCTTACTTTTCAAAATCGGTTAAGAAATAAAACGTGCATATGAAAAAGTTTATGGGGCAATATCAATGCAAAATTATGCTGCATGAACAATTTGGAAAATTACTTGTTTTAGAATTTTTATAAACTGGTTTTAAATTGTTGGATGTTTATAATTTAAGACACCCTGACAGTTGCATAGCAAAATATGAAGGCTAACTGAAGTTATTTGACTTTGTTTTAGTTTTCTGTTTTCCCATCAAGGAAATTACATAGGAAAAGACCCACCAAAAAATATAATATTTACTTCTTCATCGATTTTTAAAAAAAAGGTATTTTTATATACCACTAAAAATACCAATTCTAATGATGTATAATTGCTGTGGGTATTATTTAAATTGCTCAATCAGCTGCAGAAAAACCTTTGGCTGAAACATTCGCCCCAAAAATAGCTATAGGGGTATGTAAAATATCATTATATATTCAACACAACGTAGTTATACGAGTATGTAAATTGTCATTATATAATCAACAAAACGTAGTTATACGAGTATGGACAATATCATTATACTCAACAAAACGTAGTTAAACGAGTCTGTAAAATATCATTAGATATTCAACAAAAAATAAAATACCAGTCTGGACATTATCATTATATACTCAACAAAACGTAGTTATACGAGAATGTAAAATATCATTATATACTCAACAAAACGTAGTTATACGAGTATGTACATTATCATTATATACTCAACAAAACGTAGTTGTACGAGTATGTACATTATCATTATATACTCAACAAAACGTAGTAATACGAGTATGTACATTATCATTATATACTCAACAAAACGTAGTTATACGAGTATGGACAATATCATTATATACTCAACAAAACGTAGTTCAACGAGTATGTAAAATATCATTATATACTCAACAAAACGTATAATACGAGTATGTACATTACCATTTTATACTCAACAAAACGAAGTTATACGAGTATGTACATTATCATTATATACTCAACAAAACGTTGTTATACGAGTATGTAAAATATCATTATATACTCTACAAAACGTAGCTATACGAGTATGTTAAGAAAAAGTACAACATTAAAAAAAAACTTAACATTCTTTCAAAGTGGTTCAAATCTAAGAAACAGTATACACACACTTATCAATTTAATTCCATATTTCAGTAAAACAACATTTTCAGCATTATATAAGGTAATTAAAATGTGTACTGGCTTACGAACACCGTTCTAATAAGCGCCGCCCCCACCCCCCCTTTTAGAAAATGTCACGCCCCCGGGGGGCGCTAATTATAAACAATACGGTATACGAGTATGTAAATAATCATTATATACTCAACAAAACGTAGTTATACGAGTATGTACATTATCATTATATACTCAACAAAAAGTAGTTATACGAGTAAGTAAATTATCATTATATAATCCACAAAACATAGTTATACGAGTATGGACAATATCATCATATACTCAACAAAACGTAGTCAAACGAGTATGTAAAATATCATTATATACTCAACAAAACGTAGAATACGAGTTTGTAAATTATCATTATATACTCAACAAAACGTAGTTATACAAGTAAGTACATTCTCATTATATACTCAACAAAACGTAGATAAACGAATATGTAAAATATTATTATATACTCAACAAAACGTAGAGTACGAGTATGTAAATTATTATTATGCACTCAGCAAAACGTAGTTATACGAGTATGTACATTATCATTATATACTCAACAAAACGTAGTTATACGAATATGAATATTATCGTTATATACTCAACAAAACCTAGTTCAACGAGTATGTAAAATATCATTATATACTCAACAAAACGTAGTTTAACGAGTATGTAAAATATCATTATATACTCAACAAAACGTATAATACGAATATGTACATTATCATTATATACTCAACAAAACGTAGAGTACGAGTATGACAATTATCATTATATACTCAACAAAACGTAGAGTACGAGTATGTAAATTCTTATTATGCACTCAACAAAACGTAGGTATACGAGTATGACAATTATCATTATATACTCAACAAAACGTAGAGTACGAGTATGTAAAGTATTATTATGCACTCAACAAAACGTAGTTATACGAGTATATAAACTATCATTATATACTCAACAAAACGTAGTTATACGAATATGTAAATTATCATTATATACTCACCAAAACGTAGTTATACGAGTATGTAAACTATCATTATATACTCAACAAAATGTAGTTAAACTAGTATGTAAAATATTATTATATACTCAATAGAACGTATAATACGAGTATGTACATTATCATTATATATTCAACAAAACGTTGTTTTACGAGTTTGTAAATTATCATTATATAATCAACAAAGCGTAGTTATACGAGTATGGACAATATCATTATATACTCAACAAAACGTAGTTCAACGAGCATGTAAAATATCATTATATACTCAACAAAACGTATAATACGAGTATGTACATTACCATTTTATACTCAACAAAACGTAGTTATACGAGTATGTACATTATCATTATATACTCAACAAAACGTTGTTATACGAGTATGTAAAATATCATTATATACTCAACAAAACGTAGCTATACGAGTATGTAAAGAAAAAGTACAACATTAAAAAAATACTTAACATTCTTTCAAAGTACTCTCCATTAGCTTATATGCAGAGTTGTAAGCGTTTTAGGCGCATTTGAAACGGTAGTTGATATTGGAGTGAAGGTACACCCCTTAGCCATTGGTAAATTACTGACCCAAGGGACTTCCGACCAGCATATTTCCTCCCTTAAAGATATTTATTTGGTAGCGGAAAAAGAAAGAATCCACATGGGGCAAGGTCATGCAAGTAAGGAGTATGTGCGAGTACGGTGACTTTTTCAGTTACTAAAGCAGTCACAACAGCCGTTTTGTATGCTGGAGCGTTGCGATGTAGCAGAGAAACATGACGATGTACAGTTTTGGACTTCGCTGAGCTTCTTCAAAACATGTTCACTGCAGAACTTGGCATTGACAACTTTCTTCTTTCGTACGGCGACTTATACAACGGGTACATTTATTGTATAGAAAACTGCGTAAAAAACTTGGTGGAACCTGTTGATTCTATTCGAAGTTCAGTGTCTACTAGCTAAGAAGATCGAGCCCATGCATGTATCGTCCCCAGCAAAAATTGTCGACAACTTTCGAGCTTCGCATTTTGAAAACATTTTCAGCAGCTGACTTGCATTTGTCACACGAATGTTCGTTTGCTCCTCAGAATGAAAAATGGGCATGCAGCGAGCTGTAATATTCCTCACATTAAGAGTTTATCTTAAGATGAGATGAACCTTTCCTAATGACAAGCTGGATCTGACTCTTTGCCAAGCATCTTCGGCCAAAATCGTGTTGATTAGCAGCACTCCAGAATAAGTGTTTTTTGCTAACTGGATGTCCATATCATGTGGCGTCTTTGACGGACTCTTGTTTGAATGTAGACACCCTTTAGTAAACTGTCCTAGAAGATACTTAAGAATCCCCATAAACTTGGACAATACCATTGTAAATATCTGTTGGCCTGAAACCGATATTACAGCGAGCTTTTAATATCCCCGAATTTCCATCTAATTCATAACACAGTTACCAACCATAATTTACACAGTAGTCTCCTTAGCTGTTATTCTTGCGCTGCTCGTGCATTGACAAAATATAATAAACACCCCTTGTATTTCATTTTCAAAATTTTGTTAATTTTACAAAAAACAATTAACCATGTAACGCATAAATGTGAAGCAGTGTTAGCATGCCATACTCTGCAGAACTGAGACCATTGATGTTAACGAAAACAGGGTGAATTCAATGTACATGATGTACATCCTACAGAATTTATTTGGTTGATTTTCAATATTCTAAAACTGGCTAAACGGAATTGTTACTCAAACATGAGATATAGTGTCCTATAGAAACCACAGCGTTCGAACGCAATGGCATCGTAGGTCCGCACTGTACTGCAAACAAAGACTTGATAATAGAATGAAAGAGACAAAAAACAACAGAAAGGGTGGTGAATTCAGGGTTATCAACTTGGAACGGTCAGCAGGCAATAAGGCCTACTGGTTAGCTTGAATCGATTTTATATGCGCACAATCCTCGCTATTATCCTGTCTTCAGCGCCCAAATAGACAAGACAGTGTAAACAAACCTTCATCCCACCAAAAGGAATTCTCTAACAATAAAGTCCACATCCAGAGAAACTAACTAAAGAAACACATACAAAATAATAAACATCTCAGGGTGTATCCAAAATCGTACTGGACAACCACAGTAGTTGCAGCTAAAGAGAAAACCAATCTAGGGTACGACCAGAAAATCCGAGGGACGAAAGCTCATGTACCCACCTCCCTTAGTTGGGGTTTAAGTAGGTACAATCATAGAGTCCGAAGAGGTAGTCCAGTCATCGCACAAGTGAAATGTGAAGCGTAATGACTGACTGTAGAGGGGTCAAACACTAAACATTCAGTGCGCTGTAAAACCAAACGGTTATATCCTTTTCTGACGAATTTCCTGATTATATTTGTAAAGCGGTCAGGAAACCCGTCAGACCGCTTTAACTTTGGAAGTTTATAGACCACATCTCCACAAAATGAGAGTTTGGGATATGCCTAATCGCAGAAGTGTTTTAAGGTTGGTGGTGTACTTTTCCAGAAGGCCCTCGTTGTGGCGGTAGAATTTAGAGAAAGATCTACGCAGTTTGTGATAACGAAAATCCTTCTGAAGAAGTTTACTTGTAATAACTTGATTTCGATCATTGAAGTCTATAAGATCATTACACGCTCTAGCAAATCGAATGAGCTGGGAGATATACACCCCGTATGAGGTAGCACGAGGTACATCTCCATCCAGGTGTGGATAGTTAACGATGTAAAAATTGAAATCAACTCTCTTATCATAGATTTTAGTATGAATACAATCATTTGAAATCGAGAAATGAAGATCGAGAAATGCTGCTACTGTCTCCGAACTGTTGGCTTTATTCAACATGAGCTCTTGTGGTTAAATGTTAGTAACCATATGAGCAAAAAACGGATTAGCAATATTGAGTATGTCATCAAAATACCAAGAAGTATTATTAAAGGCATTAAATAATTTCACCCTGGCTAGCAGGTGACAAACTCAACATAAAATATCTTTCATAGCAGTACAAAAACAAATCTGCAACAAGTGGCGCACAGTTAATACCCATAGGAATACCAACAACCTGGCGGTAAATAGTTTGACCGTATCTTATAAAGATGTTATAAAATACAAATATAGCTTTACCAGAATAATCAAGTTGTATATATCTCTCTATACTCGCCTGTATAAATATAAGTTTATACCCGATACTCGACTATGAATATTTAAGATCTCATGGTCTTAAATATTCATAGAGATTTGATAGGCTGGTTAGTTTTATTGGCGGGATCGCAAACTGGTGAATGCGTAGGTTCTGAGATCTCAGACTGAGGTCTGAGGTTCTGCGGCTCCTGCTGCTGCTGCTGCTGCTGATGCTGCTGATGCTGCTGTTGATGTTTTGATGCTGGCGACTGGTCAAGATTCCGGAGGAGCTGGTCAAACATTCCATCCATAGCCTTCAGTCTGGACAGCATGGCTTCAACCTTTGCATCTAGCTTGGACTGCATACTGGACTACAACTCCTGTAACCTGAATTCAAAGTTGTCAACTCTTGGGTTGGCTGTTACAGGGTTGTGTTCTGCCCTCTTGATAAATGGCTTTGTGAACCGGCCTTCTGCTGTTGTTGTCCTTGTTTCAGCTTGACATCTTTCTCCACTTGCCGGATATCTCTAAGTAGAGTGTTATAGTCCGTAATATAATCATTTTTGTGGCGAGTCTGCATTTTTAAGGGTTCCAAGATGAGCCCGGTCCAACATTTATGACCGTGCTTGCGGCGGCATAGCATACGATGCATACGGTACCTTCGGGATAGCACCAGTCTCACTGCTCATCTTATTTACAATGGCCCGAGATTCTCTAATACTCTCTAATATGGAACTCGCGAGTTTATTGTTCTCCCCTGTTTTACCACTGGCTGAACATTAGGGACAAGATCAAATCGCTTTGTAACGATCGATCACTTGTTCCATCATATCACTTGATGGTAACTGATGAATGGGCTAACTAATTTCCTTTCCTCATGGGTTTCCTTATGGCAATCCCCTCTGTGTCTTCGGTGAAGTAGCGTCATCCATAACGAAGTATGATGATTTACTAAACTCGGTTAAACTGCATAGGTCACTACCGCTCATGAACAGTCTCAAGCAAACCGAGACTGCACTATTTCGTATGTATCGTGCTCGGCCGTTTCCAAAGGTCCATTATCATACTCTTTTTTTATAGCACAGTGGCGTTGCTTGTGCATTGTGGCGGCAGTAAAACGTCTCCCCGCGCTTGCAATCAGTACTGTTATTCATTCGATCTTTGGAGATCGCTGAGCCCGATACTTATATTTAGTTATCGGTGATACATTTTCAATTTCTTTTGTTTTCTTACTTACTTTTTGATTCGGTGGTTTCACTACTCCGGCCGATAAAATGCTCTGGGTATTGTTTAACCACTCATAGGATATGTTTTGATACGCATGCTTCATAACCGCTGCTCCCTACTAAATTCCATTATGTTTATTTCGCTCTTCGGGGCATTTAATTTTATTAGATACTAGGACCATACGCCGTACGACATGGGGAAGCGTTACACTCCATGTCCACTGCCATATGCATGCCATCTTCGGGATGGTTAAAATGTTGTACTGTTGATTTTATGAATATTGAGTTCTGCTCAACCCAGGGCTAGAGGGCGTGAGCGGTAGCTAGCATATTTCACTACCCCTCATGAACAGTCTCAATCAAATCGAGTCTGCAATATTTCGTATGTGTCGTGCTCGGCCGTTTCCAAAGGTCCATTATCATATTCTTTTTCAATTTAGAGTAAAGATGTGCACTATAATTCACCAAATGTCCAAATAAATGCACTCTTATTCACTAAGTACAAATTCACTAAATCACTACTGAAATATCAATGTATGTATATATCACGTAATATACCGCAAAAAATACACGCAAAGAACGCAGTAAAAAACAAAGACAAAATCAATATAATTCACATCTGTAAAAAAAAACACAAGTATTATAAACACATGTCAACACAAAATAATCTATTTCCAAAAAGCTTGCTTAAAATGATTTCCTTAACACCTGTTAAACAACACTGTAATACATAATAAATAATTCAATTCAAATTCAATTCTAATTATGAATTATCAGAATAAAGAATCTGAAAACAAAACAACAAAAGTCTCAATTATTGAACCTGAAATTTAAAGTCTGCACTCAGATGTAACAAACATCAGCTGATCAACACATAGTTTCACCAGTCTACAAACTGAACAAAAGGATCTGCAGTGAATGAAGGTCACTGATCTGTAAATACACTGGTCCAGGAGTGGTATGTTATGTAAAACAAACAACCTGCTCTGGAAGTAATTTTTATGTGGTAAGCAATATCACTTTCCTGTCAGAAAAAACACTATATATTCTGAAATGAACACAAATATTCAATTAAATGTTTTCACCTTTCTGCACAATAATAATCTTATCAATTATTTTCACAAATTATCCCAAAACTTTCTGCAATCCAGCCTCCTGAAAAGTCCCAAGCTGAAAAATAATGGCTAATCTAGTTATCTGATTATGGTCTGAAAATTAAATTAAATCAGCACTAAATACCATATACCGGTTACTACTAAGGTACCGATGGGTCTAAATAAGCGGATAAATCAGTCCTAAAAATAAATATTCTTCACAAGAATATCTTATCACAGAAAAAAATTCAATGAAAATATCTATTTTACTAAATAAGACGCAAGCAAGCAAGCAATATACGAAAAACAAAACATTATATTCAACACAGATCATAACACGAACATAGATTATAACACGAACATAAACAAACAAACAATTTCTCACATACACACACCGTTCTTGGTTCTTGGATCTGGTGTTGGTAAATAAAGTGCAGGTGATTTGTGCAATGCAAAAGCTTATAAGGTGATTTTAGTGATGACGTTAGGTAAAGAAGCCTTAATTTCACTGGATATACATACTTTTAAGCTGTTTCAGTGAAAACTCACTAAACCCTTAACTAACTTATAAAACTGCCATTCTAAAGCAACCTCTATCAATAAATATAACCCTAAAGGTTAAACACTAATACAGACTATAGTTTATCTAGGCTATTCTAGGTCATGATTAACCTCTGTCAATAACAAAACACCTTATAAATAACCAAGTACCTTATAAATTATATGAACCCCTTTTAACTTATTTTTTTTCTCAACAACACTTATCTAACTCCTCAAAACGGCAACTATGGTTCACAGGTATCTCACAATACCTAATACGGTTCACGCGTATTCCCCATTATTTTACGATGACACAATATCAACACATCACTGAGTCACAAACACTAGCGGATCCAGTGGTGGGGCGCACCCGGCGCGCCCCCCCCCCCCCCCCCCCCCCCTCCCCACTAAAAATTCAGGATCATACATGTATGTCCATGTTACTGTAGATAAAATATCAAACAATTTCGTTGCACGCCCTCAGTATAATTTTTTTTCTCGCTCGCTCGACGCATAATGACTAATGAGTGGTTTAATTAACACCTTGTTAAATCCTTTTATTTGAAAACGGACTTTTTTATTCATACATGTATGTCCATGTTACTGTAGATAATATATCAAACGATTTCGATGCACGCCCTCAGTATAAAAAATGTTCTCGCTCGCTCGACGCATAATGGCTAAGCTAATGAGTGGTTTAATTAACACATTGTTAAATCCTTTTATTTGAAAACGGACTTTTTTTATTCATACATGTATGTCCATGTTATAGCCCTGTCCGATAAGGTCTTATCTGCCCGTGGCGTAATTACTTCCCTTGAGAAGCTAAAATTAATTCTACTTCCGGAGGGTATTATTTATCTATCATGGCGTCGAACAACGAAAATCATTCATCGGAACGTAGTGATAATAATCTTAAATTTGACAGTTTAACTGTGAATGAATTAAAAAGTTACCTACGCAACCATGGAGAGTACGTATCGGGGAAAAAGGCCGAGCTGGTGAAGCGAGCGAAAGGTGCAAATTCTTTGGAGAAAAGACCTTTAGACGAGTTGCGTTTAGAGGACGAAAATAACGCAAATCAAAGGCGATTGGAAAGGTTTATTTCACCGCTCGGGGAGGTTCTTCCAGATCCTATACGTTTAAAAGATGGTTGGAGTGCTGATACTGGACATATTCCTATGTTTAATAACAGCGAGCTTTACAATTATATGGTTTTGAGCAAACGGAGAACGCTCGACTTGGGACCAAATAATGCTAAACGACAGTTGAAGGCGAAGGTGTTCTATGAAGACGGACATGTGCATTCTGTTTATTACCACGACATTTCACAAGACAATTCACATTGCTATGTAAAAGCAAAGGTCATCCCATCCCTACCAACACAGACAGTGACACAGAAACCAGACTATACTGTATGGATATGTATGGCAAAAGTAACTGGACACGTCCATGCTGCTGGCTGTGACTGTAGCGCTGGGTACGTAAATTAAATGTATCTCTTTCTCCCCAGAACTATCTCATGGTTTTGAAATTATTCAATATATTGATAAATATATGTTTATAAATGATGTAGGGTTGTTGTATGGTGGTAGAGCACACACATTGTATGAGTAGCTCCCTCGATTGGTGTCCGTGTAATGTGACTGGGTGGGGTGTCATGTTTATGTAAATTGAACACAGTCGTTACATGACAAAAATATTGTTGTTGTTAAAAGCGACGTTAAACCCCATACTTGTTGTGTATATATATTTATCGACTGGGCCACTTGTGCTTTGACCCTAAAGTCGGTCAAAGCTATACATGTACTTGCTTATGTTTTATATTCGACAATAAATAAACTTAGGTATTCTGCAGAGTAAGTCGCCTCAGTTTTGAGAATCACATGTCATAAATGAGGTGTTACATTGCACATTTTCATTCTTCTCTCGTACATTTTACCGTTTATTAGGATTTTGAATATTATATTTCCAATTTAATTTGAACATTAACTTATTTTGAAGTTATATGTTGTCAATGTTTTTGAGTTTAAGGCGATTGGTTATCTTTTTTTCTTAAAATCAAAACAGTTGAATGATTTTTCTCATTTCAGAGAAGGGGAATCTTGTAACCACGTTGCGGCATTTCTGCACGGCTTGGTGGACATTTCAGACAGGAAGAGAGATGGACTTGATGCATCAACATCGAAAGAATGCAAATGGAACCAGCCTAGGAAGCGAAAGCTTAGTCCCCAAAAGGCACAGAACATTTCATTTAAAAAACACAAGTGGATAGATATTGAAGCCGACTCCCCAAAAATCGAAGAGAAAAACAAACGTGAAGATGTTGTTAAAAAGCCGCAGGTTACTCCAGTCAATTTGGAGTCTTTTGCTGACAAACTAAGGATGTGTGCACCTCATGCCGCTTGGCTACTCACACGAGAAGATTCAGTTCCAAGAATAAATCCAAAAGTGTTACTGCCACCGTTGCATAAAATTAACTTTAACTTTGCGGACTCATGTGACTTGAGAAGCGAAAAATGTGTCCACTTTTTCAAGAACTATTATGAAACATTGAGTTTGAATCAAGATGAATGTGAGCAAATAGAAAAAATCACGCGTGGCCAACAAAATAACAAAATGTAGCGTAATGCAATACTTGGTAGAATAACAGCTTCCAATTTTGGGGCTGTTTGTAAACGTCGTCAAACAAACGAAGCTACATCTCTCGTAAAGAGTGTACTAGGATATTGCCCTTTTGATAATAAAATCGTTAAATGGGGACGTGACCATGAGCCTGCAGCTAGACTTAAATACTGCAAAGTTATGAGAAAAAACTACCCCAATTTAAGCGTGCAATTGTGTGGATTATGTGTGCACAAGGAATTCCCACACCTAGGAGCAAGTCCGGATGGACTAGTGAAAATTGACGGTCAAGTTGAAGGTGTGATTGAAATTAAATGTCCTTATAAATGGAGATTTTCTACTTTAGAGGAAGCCGCCAAGGACCCGCAGTTTTATTGTCAATATGAAACTGGACAGTTGAAACTGAAGAAAAATCATGCATACTATTATCAGGTGCAGGCACAAATGGCACTTACAAACACAAAGCAGTGTGATTTTATTGTGTGGACCTTAAAGGATTATCACAAAGAAAGGATTGTTTTTGATGCCCAATTATGGGACCACTGTCTCATCTCTGTTAACATATTTTATGTAGACTTTATTTTACCAGAGCTCTTTTCTCGCAGAGTGAAGCGAGGAAAACCTCTTTTTCATTAACACTAGCTGCAGAATGAAAGCTGGCGCTGCATTATGCTTAAAAGCGTAAAGCAAATCATAAACATTTACAGAGAATAGACTCACTTTTCGAGAAAATATATTTGAAACAGCATGTCCATACTATTATATAAAAGAAGAATAAAGTGAGATTGTTTAACACATTTATTTTGCAGTTTCCAATTCATAATGGTGTAATTGCTAGCCTACAATGTGCATTAAAATTTAAATATAAATTTAATTTTTGTTTTACAATTCAATCCCTGCATCAACAGTTAATTTACACAACTATAAATTCCAGAAAATAATTTTAACGGGACATACAGCAATCTTATCATAAATTAACACCTTGATTTATTAATGCAGTATCATTAAATACATGTCATGTACATGTAATAAATTGTGCTTGGTATTTCTACCATAGGTTTAAATATATTAATGTTTTAAAAAAGTCAAGATTGCCTTATATCCCTTTAAAATGTAAGAGATATTATTTAACTGCTACGTTTAATTATAATGAATCTTTCACATGATGGTAGGTGTATTGATTTTTCACTCGATTGCATCAGTTTAATCATGGGGAATCTTATCAATTCATCTTGTGAAGGATTTCCTTAAAATCAAATACAGCAGTTAAATAATCTCTTTGCATTCACCCTAGAAAAAGCGAGGGCTAAATTATATAATACTCCCAATTATCAAATGACTTTCAGTGTGGGAGTGTAATATAACAATAGTGTAATAAATATGCAAATGAAGGCGAACCATCATTCTGTCTATTATACTCAACAGTATTCCGTTCATCTTGGTGTGCATAGGTGTGCATAGAATGGCTAAATTATATGTGGGAGTGTAATATATATTATCATATTATTACACTAGTGTAATAATTATGCAAATGAAGGTGAACCATCGTTAGGTCTATTATACCCGATAGTATTTCGTTCATCTCGGTGTGCATCAGAATGGCTAAATTATATAAATAATACTCCCAATTTATCACATACCTTGCAGTGTGGGAGTGTAATAAATATGCAAATGAAGGCGAACCATCATTCTGTCTTATTATTCTCAACAGTATTCCGTTCATCTTGGTGTGCATATAATGGCTACATTATATGTGGGAGTGTAATATTTATTATCATATTACACTAGTGTAATAATTAAGCAAATGGAGGTGAACCATCGTTAGGTCTATTATACCCAATAGTATACCGTTCATCTGTGTGCATTAGAATTGTCGAGTCAACATACAATATCCTCATACAAACATTATCTAGCAGCTACAATAATAAATGTGCCTTGTGAGTCTTTGCTGGAGTGGTGTGTGATAAATACAATTCACTCCTGTTTAATATTGACTTTATTCAACTCGTTGGATAAAATATATATGATGCTCGGAACAGCCTCACATCATTATAATTTTATCGAACTTGTCTAATAAATTCAATATTAAACAGACACGAATATAAGATACACATGTAAATCATGTTAATTAAAAATAAATATGCACGGCAATTGTGATGTACATATCAGTCATCTTGCATATCATCCTTTACAAGCGGAGGTTGGAGATTCGACAAATTTACACATACTTTCCACAGTTTCGATACGCAATGAGCCAAGGTTATTGGTATATCACCACGTAAAATTCTGAAATTCTTGACCCTTTCCATTGCACGTTCAACATCTATACGTAGATTTGCGATACGTCTTGTTTCCTCAACTTCCCTCCTTGAAAAGCGCTTCGTCTTAAATGGTGGTATTATCAAGTGAATACCAAGTGGTGTTGTTAAGTCATTTATTAAGAAGCCCTTGTCTGCCATGATAGCATCGCCAGCTTCACACAGACCTAATATACCAGATCTCTTTGTGATTTGCTTGTCACTTATATCCCCGACCAAAGATCGGAGACAAATGATATATTTCCACTGGGGCTTATTCCGAGAAGAGCTTTATATGTCATATGCGATTTATAGCTTGAATACAGCAAAGATTTATTTTTCAGTGATTGAGGTGTTTCTGTAAACAGTTCTGTACAGTCTATAATTACTCGACAATTTGGATACTTACGCTTAAACTTATTTGGCATAAACTTATCTACCAAAGCACGTGATTGCCAAAATGTCAAAAAAGCAAGTTTCAGGTGTAAATATTTAATCCACCGATCACAAATTACACCACACGTAGATTTTGAAATGCAAAATCTGTCTGCTATGACTTCTAACAAAAAACCTAGTCGTAATCGCATAAGATGGAAAAACTCGTCTATCAGTCGCAGACTGCGTGGTCTACCCGAACCGCCACCGGAGCTGTGTTCGTTTCGTGTTGTTTGCTCCTGTGCATCACTCATCTCATTAAATAATGTCTCAAACAGTTTTTTATTTGGTACCCCAGTATAAAACATAAATTGTTGATCATTTTTAACATCTTCATATGTAAGGACAGGTCTATTACACTGAGTTTCAGCATCTGTAGTTTGCTTTTTAGTATTACTTATCAGTGGAGTGGCGTAATATGTTTCATTTTTATCAAACACAAATTCAGTCTGGGTACATGCATCAACAGATTCACAATAATCATTCAGCATAGGCTTGTCAGTTTGTGTGGACAATTCATTGGTACTAGCACAAGGAATATCTGTCTGCTCTGCTTTATCGACTGCCTTTGAAACAGAAGTTTCTTTCACCATTCCACAATAGTCATGGAGGTGCACGGAAGATTCTTCTAGGGAGAATATTGTCTTGAACGTTTCTTGCACTGTTGCGTACTCATCTGCATCATCAACGTGGCATGCTAAAGTCTCCATTGGTTCAGGTTCTTCAACAGGTGCGAGATCGTCTACCTGAAGTAAATATATGGTTGTGAAATTAATCAACCATCAAATGTATTGCAAGTGAGACAATATCTCTTGTGTGTCTGAACTAATGTACATCTTTCCTCCTTTGCCAATCTTCCTACCATACATTTCCCTTGCAGTGTTTTAGATATTAATAAGGGTAGAAAAATAAATATAATAATATCTACATTTGAAATAAAAAGCAATTCATATATAATAAACAATTAAAATGGTATACTGTTTACTGATATTTAAAATTCCCCACCCACCACTATATATAATGCTGATAGACTTTTACAGGGGAAAAAACTGCATATGTTCGTTAATATTTTTATAAAAAGAAAGAAAGAAAAGATTAAATATAAGAAACGATTCATACTTTGTAGGTTTGGAAGATTTTTTCACCAAACACCGACGGCACCGCATTTCGCTCAAACAGGCCACCAACAAAGTGCTCCGAGCAAAGGCGTTGAGTGACATTGTATTTGTAGCCTTTCTTTATCAATTTAAGTCTTCGTATCCAAGCTGTTCTGACTTTATCGTTCATGGGGAACCTATGCAATGTAACCGAACGACCATTTTCGTTTTTCCCTCGGTAATTTGAACAAACAGTGCAATAATGACGCTTTTTTGGTGTTTCGATGTCCATTATCGGAAACCCCTCCGGAAGTAAGAAAATTCTTAGAGATCGAGATTCTTATCTTTTATCAGTCAAGAGTAGCGTGAAGGGAAGTAAATATCAGGGGGAGATAAGACCTTATCGGACAGGGCTATTGTAGATAAAATATCAAACAATTTCGTTGCACGCCCTCAGTATATTTTTTATACGCCCCCCCACACAACCCCAGCTGAAATCCTGGATCCGCCAATGAGTCAAACACACGAATTGTCCACACAAATTGTTCCTGGTATAACAACACAACACACACGTGTACAAGTTCGTATAGTTTATTAAATTCAATAGCAATGTGATCGTATAGTTTTATTAACAATTAATCGTTGATGTAAGCAAGTTCAGTTCCAAATACAAAGTTAATCAGTTACTTCTGCAACAGAGCCAGTTCCAATTCCTTCCTGACTCTAACCACAATATTGTTGCCGTAAACACCAGCAAAGTTCGTAACATTATCGAACAAAGATCCTACCCGACAGCCTAACCTTTATAGCACTCTCTGCCTATAGTAACTGCTGTGTCTCTCCGCTTTTTGCAGGCCAATATATACTAACAACCCCAGGTCTAATCTTAAGTTAAGTATCACTAATATGATGATTATACAGTTGTAAACGTTTGATTGGTCAATTGAATGATCTACTTAATGAGGAAACAAATGCATCCTACGTCTTTTGATAACTAAAGTTCAAATAGCATCCATGTCCCGGTACACAGGATAGTGTCACTTAACCACTTATGAACCCCCCGTTTCATCTGCTGACAAAATCATACATGTATAATTCAATGGCTAGATTCTTCCAGTTATAGAAATATAATATCAGCGTTAGTAAAAAATACCCATAAACGAGAAATGATGATGTATACGTTAAGTCCCCCATGCATGACTCTGTTACACTGTGTCCATACGCCAGGTCACTTCCCGCCAACTGTCAAAATCGCTCCATTTTATGAAAATAAACATTCGTGAAGTGCGCACTATAAAAAAAAACATAAAAATTAAAAAAGAACTTGCAGTGGCCGATTCTTTTATCCTTCCCACTCTGGTCTGTCTTTCCCTCCGGGAAAACATAACACGTAGATATTACTGGACCGACGTCTCTGTCGCTAAAACATACGCAACCTGGTTTCCGCTCTTTGGGGATTCCCTGCCACTTAAATTCTGGCACTAAAAATTCTGGCCCTCTCTCTTTCAAACGTCCCGACGCCGACACCGACAAAATCAGTCTGGGAGCCATTTGTAGACCGGGTGGTAAATAATGAGATACTACGTCAATAGTTTCATCGTTTTAATATATACTTCATATCGTATATATGAAATAGTACGAAAGTAGCCTGCAGCAATAAAATAAAAACATAAATATACGGCTCTGACTAAAATATACATTACACTTACAATTCAACCGCGCTCTGAATTTAACACAATGGATATGAGTAAAATACAAATATAACTTTACCAGAATAATCAAGTTGTATATATCTCTCTATACTCGCCTGTATAAATATAAGTTTATACCCGATACTGGACTATGAATATTTAAGATCTCAGGGTCGGTCTTAGAACCGCACCCAGCAAGACATCGGGAGAGAATATATGAATGATGAATAAAGAGATCTGATAGGCTGGTTAGTTTTATTGGCGGGAATGCGATAGTGACGTGCATAATAACCCGTGCAGGTTGATGGATCCCATACTTACATACAAAGCTAATGTACAACACGGATACGACATAGAACCAATCAGGCAACTATTTATAGTACATCTACATCACATGACATACACATGACAATCACATGACAATACAGAGCACAGGTAAACATAATAGACACAGGTATAGCATAAAACATATTTACGCTCTGTAACAATGATAACACAATACATATATAAGTAACCTGGGTTACATTCATAACTCGAAAAACGGTCAGTGTTTTTACCTCAGACAGAGCTGTCAATACAATGGGACAGTTACATAACGGTCTGGGTTTTTACTTCAGACAGAGCTGTCAATACAATGGGACAGTTACATATATTTAACTCTGAAATACCTCAGACATAGCTGTAAATACAATGGGAAAGTTACACATTTATAACTCTGAAAAACAGTCTGTGTTTACCTTAGACAATCAGAGCTGTCAACACAATTCACTGGGACATTAAATATACGGCCAACAGCTGTGATTCACGCCAACAGTCGAATATGGTGTTATTGTTTCAGACGGAAGTGTTTGGTTGACAGATGGTAAGCATAATGAGATATTAGATGTATAGAATACTAGTAATACAGTAGTATCTAGCTTCAATAATTTATGAAACATTCTTACCTCCAGAATGCATGGTCATACACAACAGTTGATGTCCATACCCGCTCTCCCTAATTTTCTGACGTATTTCATATCCGTATCCTGGTCCAGATACTTCGCCATCTTCCAAACGACAAATATGCCATTCTTGTTCTCTTAAAACTGTTTCCAGTAAGCTTACATCAACTATATCCGCAAATGTTGCCAACTTAAACCCTGTCGGTATAGGCTCATTGATACCAAGGACACGAAGACAATCCATCTTTAAGCCTTAACGTTTTCTGAAGTGTGTCTCTGTATAACCCTTGAGAAAGTGTCGTAAACAAAGTCACTTCACTATTTTATACTATGAGCCCGCCTACATATTCCAGATTCTCCTCCTTTATATCCGCTATCACATTTGAGATTAAATGTGTATTTAGTTTAAGTGCTTAACAAACGAAGTATATATATCTACATATAGACACAAACATGAAGTGTACAAACATGAAGTGTACACTGCATTACACATAATTCGGTTTATAAACATACGATAAGCTCTGTCCACGAATAATGAATTTCCTGTTCGAATTTTCTATATAAATCTTTACTTCAGAAAAAAACGATGATTAACATTTCAAGTCACTGCAAGCCGACATATACGTGTAAATCCTTACATTTTTAAAAATAAATTGTCAGTTTTAAACAGGTTAAACAGACAGTAATTTAAAACTGAGGTGTAAACAAAGCGATTTAATTTTAGATTTAGGATCAAGGCTCAGCAGTGCTACTACAGTGAATTTTCTAGTGGCATTATTACAAGATGCATAGATCATGGCATCAGCTAAAATTTACATTTTACTCAACTAAAATTAACGTTTAACTCACGTTATTTATATTGAAACATTAGAGGTCATGCACTTGTTTTTACGCATCATAGTTAAGATAAAGCTTTCTCTTTAAATCTACAGCTGCCCTAAGTGTCAAACAGTTCATTCTGGTATAATACTTCTTACTCAATGGGTTGTACCCAGAGAAAGTTATAACGGGGTTCTCTACGGTACTGTGTGTATGTGGATATATTGAGTTGGAAAATAAACTTAAGTGCATAATTCATGTATACATCTGTATTACTCATCGTAGACACGATACATACACGATACGACTCGTAGGGTATATATAACTCGTATGGTATACTGAATTGCAAAAGAAACTAGACACTTTGAACATTTTACTTTACACCCTCTCCGCTTTATCAAGCGACAGTCCGGTAATGATTCGACCTATAGAAAAACAAATGACAGCATGATTGGCAATGGAATGATAAAATCTTTGGTACCAAACATGGCATATTCATTTTGGAATTTGTCAATTTAATTCTACAAAATATTATACAATTAAATCTAAACAAAACTCAGTGTCCACTTTTTTTGCAACTGAGTTTAGATACGACTCACTCTGAAATGCATAATAAGGCATACTAAGTGATCTTGAAATCATTAGTGCACAAATACATATACACATATATGATATCAAATACATGTATTTATAACAAAAAATGCATTCCACATGTATCGAACCATAAAGAATGTATATAAATGTATTTATTTGTCTAGTGGCCTTTTGTAGCTAATACTTATAAAACATGATTAATATAAATTGGTGTAACACCTTACACAACACAGCTTTACACATTGACTTACCAATTTATGGAGTTAAATGTATCTCTCATTCTCACCATCTTCATCATCCACTACTGTGTAGTTAATCAACTTTGCAAGTTAATAACGTTGTTATATATTGTGCAGAATGTTGAAAGTATAGTGACTATTTAATAATAGTATTTAATATGTAGTAAATAATACTGCCATCTTGAGTACAATAGTCGAACTGTAAACATAAAGGAAAACAATTTCAAATATGAGATTAACAAACCTCCATGTCTCCTTTGCAGTAACATCAGTTTAAAATACTGAAACTCTCAAAAAAACAACATGTCTGAACATTTCTGACCTTGGACGAAAGAGAACTAACTGGACACGCAAAATATGCTGAACACAATTAAGTCATGTGACTAAACTTCCAAGTAAAAGTCAACTCAAGCATAACAATGATAACATACAGTTAAAGGGAAACAACTCCTACAAACCGCTTTACAAACAACTTACAGAGTTAACCTTAATTATCACTCTGTAACAAACTCCCCCTGTCTGATAAAATGACTCCAGTCATTTCTGTCAGAGTCCATTGTTTGACGTCTCTATAACCTATCTATATATATCCTACACTTATGTGTATCTTATTCATACATATATGTATATGTAAATATATGATAACTATTCTACTCAGTAATACATAATTACTATTTAGTACACCACTTACTCCAATCTGAGCTCATATTGATAATTTATCACACCAGAACTTTTCAACCTTTAAAAACAAAGTTTCTTTCCACTGCCCCCTGACATGACATATTAAAAACATCATTCCTTCCTTAGAAATCATGATATTTGTAAACAAATAAACAATTATTGAAATTAATTGTAATCCACGCGTACAATTAGTAATTACAACGTAGGTCAACACAATACATCAAATGGTATAACCTTAATTATTTGATATATATTATTTTATTTTGCAATATGAACAACTTAATAAATTATTTCATTAAAATTGAATAAAACAACGCTCCCTCCTTAAGTATATATTACTGCATTGATGTTAAAGAAAACAGGTTCAATGTATTTATTCTTTCATTCAACTGAAACACCTAGTTCATAACTGAATTAATTAATTGATGTACTACTCAGTATGAATGTCATTAAAAACATCTGAGTTTATTAAAACGTTAAGGGCATGTACTCTATGGTCCGGAGGTTTTGGTTGAACTTGATACATCTGATAATCATCATTTCTTGTCGACGCTTCACTTATTCACTCTGAACGTCTTGTCTGAGGTCGTTGTGCAATACATGGTGTCTCTTGTTCCAAGTCTTCAGCGACCCTCTCTATATGTATTATTCTTCTTGTCTTAGTACTTCAGTTGTCTCTTCTCCGATGTCTGTTGTACCTTTCGTCTGTTCTTGATGTACCAGTTGTGTTTCTTTATTCCCAATCGCTCTTCTTACCGCGTGTTCTCTGTGTTCACCTCGTATCTCCCCTTCTTCTTCAGAGTCATTATATTCCAACATTTCTTGTTCTATAACTTCTGTCTGAATTGTTCCTTCATTTGTATTTCTTATGTTGTCTATTTGACTATCTAGTCTTTCAACACGTTTCACTTCTCTCATTCTTTCTTCTAAATCAACTTCCAGACCTCTATGTATTTCTACTTCTACTTGTTCGCTTCCTATATCCTTTCTAGTTTCTTCTCTTTTAACTTGTATTCCTCTATATATTCCTATTTCTACCTTTCCATTTTCTGCATTATTTCTAACTGTTTGTGCATGTGCGCCCCCATCGGTGTATACGTGTATAGTATACTCATCCCCTGACTCATCTGACTCTTCTTGCTTTGTGACGTCACTTTTCAATGTATTCTCAGTATCCCCTACTATTACTTCTTTAGGTAATAATGTGTTAATACCACTCTCACCGAATGCATCCCTTCTAATTTTCTTTCTCTTCTTTGGTATAGTTATCTGCACTTCTGTAGTTCTCTGCCCTTCTACAGTTTTCTGCAACTCCTTCTCATCTTCCTCATCATCAACTGTTGACAGTTGTAGCAAGAGACTCCTGATTTTGATTTTACCTTAAGTAGTGGTATTTCTTCTTTTGGTTGGTAAATAACTTCGTATGTAACCTCTTCAAATTTGTCTACTATCTTATGTTTCTCATCCTGTGCTAAACATGGCTGCCAGCGACATCTTTGTTTACATAGAGCTATATAACAAAAGCATATAGCTACTCTGAAACTACTTGACGGGGTTTCATGAAACTTCACAGGAATGTTGATCTTGATATCCAGTTGATCATAGCAAATGTTCAGGTCAGCTGGAAATTCAATATGGCAGCCACAGCTAAAAATAGAATTTTAAAAAACAGTGTCCGTCCGTAAACTGTTTTTTTTATAGCGACAACTCCTCTGAAACTACTGCATGGATTTTCATGAAAATTTACAGAAATGGTACTCATGATGTCTAATTCATGTTGATGTGAAATCCAAGATGGCCACCTAAGCTAAAAATAGATTTTTAAAGAACAAGTTCGTAGCAACCGCTTTTTGAAAATTATAAGTGATATTGATATGGGACTTTTTCTAAAATGATCAGCATGACATGATGTTGGTCCCTGTTGAAATTGTTTGATTGGACATTAAACATGGCTGCTGCGGCCGTCTTTGTTTACATAGAGTTATATAGTAATAAATTGTAGTATCTACTCCTCTGAAACTGCTTGACAGATGTTCATGAAACTTCCGGGAATGTTGATCTAGCTATCAAAAACCTATCGGTAGAGCTTCCAGGCCATTGACCTCTTTTTGATGTGAGTTCTGGCCTCTTGAATATTTTTCTCAGAAAAAATATTCTGTATGATATTTCCTAAACAGATTTTCCCCACACTTTTTGAGAAGCATCAGTGTTAAGTGGAACTGCGCATATACATGTAGTCGTGGGGTATGCGTTTGCAGGGGTATTAATAACCTTCAGTGATACTTTTTTTAATCTACATCTTTATTAATTTCGTCTAGTTTTGTACATTCTTTTTGTGATGTCTGGGCGATCTTTGTAGTGTAAGGAAACACGATTTTCTTTCGAGAAAAGAGATCCAAGTTCAAGTCTTGGCAGAGATCTGACACACTGATTTGTACATACATACAGCATGAAATTAAAAATATGTACATTTGATAGTCATTCATCATATTATTACCGTATGTAAACTGTAATTATTCATACATATTCAGAGTGTGTTTTTATATAATTGTGCATTGAAACATTATTTATAGTCAAAAGAATACACATAGCCGGAACTCAGCTATAGCGAATTGTCTGTTTTAACGAAGTTTTTCGTCCAACTCCTCCAGTCTTTGCTTAATATAAAAATAGCGAATATAGCGCTTTCTTGGTTATAGCAAAGCACTTAAATTTGATGTTTAGTTCAAATAAAAACATTTCATCTTTATTACGCTTTTCCATTTTGTTCTCTGCCGTTGCTTCACCAAATAGAACTCACTATTTTACACAAACAAACCACTCATGATGCTGTAATTCCAATGCAATGATGAAAAAACAAATATATGCTACAATTTGCATTTTTATTGCCGCTCGTCGTCATAGAATATATTGTATACTATGACTTTTCTTGTTCCAAGTAGAAAGGGAGTTTAGGTCAGCATGTTCTCTACACCATTTAATACTTAAATTTGTAAATGGATTGGGCGATCTGTCCAAGGGATGCATTAAAATCAATCACAGAAAGCAATTTATACTTATGACCATTAACAAACAAATGCCGAATACGTTTATCTATAATATTGATGACATGACCGGCCGAAGCAAAGCAAAACTTAGATGTTCTAGACATTCCTTAGGAATGTTATTTACTATATCAAGGTCAGACACTTTTTTGTGGTAGTTGAAAATCATATTTTTAATGTTTGTTTGTACTAATATTTTGTTTGTTTAGGAATAGAATCAACAACACGATTATCTCGAAAAATACTCGGTATATCAATAAAATCAATCGTCTTGCCCTATTAACACTTCTGTATCAATTGTCATGCCCCACTAACACTTCTGTATCAATTGTCATGCCCCACTAACACTTCTGTATCAATTGTCATGCCCCACTAACATTTCTGTATCAATTGTCATGCCCCACTAACACTTCTGCATCAAATTCATGCCCAGCTAACACTTTTATATCATTTGGCATGCCCCACTAACACGTTTATATCAATTGATATTCCCCACTAACACTTTTGTATCTTCATGCCCCACTACCACTTGTGTATCAATTGTCTTGCCCCAAAAACACGCCTGTATTAATTGCCATGCCCCGCTAACATGTATGTATCAATCGCCATGCCACACTAACACTTTTGTATCAATTGTCATGCTTGTGTACGAAATATCATAACACGTTTGTATCAATTGTCATACCCATTAACACTTCTGTATCAATTGTCATGTCCCACTAACACATATATAGCAGTCGTCATGCCCCATTATCATTTTTGTATCAAATGTCGTACTCCACTAACACTTTGTATCAATTGTCATGCCCCACAAACACTTCATGCCCCACTAACACTTTTTTATCAATTGCCATGCCCCGTTAACACGTCTGTATCAATGGCTAAGCCCCACTAACATTTTTATATCAATTATCTTGCCCCACTAACACTTATGTATCAAATGTCATGCCCCTCTAACACTTTTGTATCAATTGCCAGATCCTAATAAAACTTCTAACAACTGTCTTGCAGCCTAAATGCCTGCGCGATTCGATAAAGTTTACACGTGCATAAACCAATAATTCAACATTTCGATAAAAAACGATAGTATGAATATCGCTGATCGAGTAAAAAGAATGATTCATCCAAGTTTGTGTACATTCGCAACATCTCTATCAATTCCATGGAATCATATCTCGGATTTATCTAGATAATCCTGATCATCGTTGACGCTTGATTTAAATACAAACGTGCAATCGGAATCATACGTTCGTAATTATGTTTTGTTTTATTTACCATAACCGTCCACATTTAATTCGTTGATATAATGAATAAGATTTTTCTATGTTCATTTATTAGTTCATGATATGTATAATTTGGTTATCTTGAACGTGTGTCTGTATCAGTTAATCAGAAACGACACCATGATTTCGGAAAAATGGATGCAGCTTCCAATTTGTCTAGAAGAAGGCTTCTAGACGTTTCTCTTGAAACAAAGCAAGTCCTTTTAAAATATATGACCTTTTACGAGGAACCATTGAACACATTTTAAATGCCTTTAAGTGAAGGGTGACAACGAGTACACACCATTCAAGTTACAGTTGAAGAAATATAATTAGATTGGACAGGGTAAGTAGCATTCAAGGAGGACAGTCAACCACAAAACACAGAAACAAACAGGCAAACTGACAAACAAGAAGGCAAAAGTAATAAAAAATACAAACGACATCACAAACACAAAAGGGTTGACAATAGGTCTACCGCATTGGAACGGTCAGTGGCAAAGTAGGCCACTGGGGGGTTTAAACCGGTTCTAGGGTGCACCAAACCTCACACTTACCCTACTGTCATCCCATTAAAACAGGACATTGTAAATAAAGAATTTCCGATATTGATCTAATCTCTAACCAACAAGGCAGCATCAATAGGCAATATAAGCAAAACACAAATAAGCTCTTGTAAATATAATACAAAAAAACGAAAGCCTAGAAAGCCACAATGAAGGTACTCAGTGACTTGGCAGAAGCCAGAGCAACAAGAGAATAAGTTTATAAATCACATCACCATACAAGTCAGGTTGTTATAGTCCTTGTCGCAGAAGAGTCCTTAAATTATTGTTAACCATAGTTGGAAATAAAGGGTTGTCAATGTTCAATATGTCATCCAGATACCGAGAGGTGTCATTAAAGGCTTCAATAACATCTGCCTGGGTATTTGGTGAGAGAATCAACATGAAATCTCTTTCATAGCAAAATTTGCGACAAGTGGGGCACAGTTCAACAGTTATTTCCCTTTAAATTATGAAATCAAGTAAATTGTATCCGATGGTACAGTTACAAAATCACATTAGAATGAACATGTTGAAGATACAACATTATTTCCAAAGATATGTTTGTATTCAAATTCAAATGCAAATGGTATATTTATGTTTTAATTAATAACTACACGAGTTTTCACCATCCCATAAGCGGGTTACTTACTATTAAATTTATGATGACGATAACTACTAAATTCAGACTAGTCTGGACCATCTGCGACGCTTGCTTGTGTTCGATTTACAATCAACGACATATGTTTCTATTATTATAAACTTTCAAACTGTTTTCAAGTTCCGGAATGACAATATAAACTGAATTTTCTATGGACATTAAATGCTCCATTTCTCCCGGTATTTTCGGCCGAGTTCCAAAATTTCGCTATTTGCGAATCCTTTCGGTAATTGCTATGATTTATTGGATCAAGACCGAGTTTTCCGAATGATCTAGAAAATAAACACCAACAGTCTTTTATCTATATCTGTGAAAACATTGCCCCTGGGCAGGTAATTAAAAGGATTAGCATGTCAGCTAATTAGTTTATTGTGTGAAAATAATGATTGGACTGTTTGTTTATGACACGTGGGAGCGAGATTGATAGAAATGTACCGACTATACTCTGAATAAGTGGGATGATAATTAATGAATTCAGCATCGATTGATATTTGGTGTATTAATTGGATGAAAATTATAATATAATTGAAGACAATTAAAGGACGAAGATTTCAACTAATTGATTGCAGTTTGTCATGATTAGAGAAGTGTTTTGTCTGTGTATAAAATGGGAAGCATCTTCATTATGTTCTATGCTTCGTTTTGCTATGCTTAATTAAATGCTATGCTTAATTAAATGCTATACTTAATTATATGCTATACTTACATGACATAAACAGTATTTTATATGTATATCAGAAAAAAATGCTACCGATACGCGTTAAAAATTCGAGAATAAAAACCTCCCTGGTTTTTGTCAAATCTCCCTGGAAAAAAAGTAAAATCTCCCAGGTAACCCTCCTGAAAATATCACATGTATGCATTATATTAATAAATACTGAAAAGTGGATCCCTTGGAAGCAACAAACTCAAACAAGAGATAAAGTAGCAGACTCGGTTTTACTGAGTCTGTTCATGAGGGTAATGTAAAGTACAACACCTCTCAAGCCTCCAGGCACCGGCTTAAGCGATATTCTACTTCCAAACTACACATATTGGGTTTGATGATCCCAAAGGACCAGTAAGTAATAAAAATACTGAATTCAGTCGGGGCGACTTTTTACGGCCGCCACAACGCACTAAACAAACGCTTTCTTTCTGTTTTTCTATACTGCCTCAGTCTGTATAAGACTATCAGGTGACAGGTGGTGGCATGGTTAAAAGTAAAATAACCCCCATCTGACTATGCCACATATAACTATATACAAGTATGATTGTCAGAGGCATGACAATGCCTCTGACGTGATGCTCAAATTTGAGATTTAAATCTTCTACAGAAGCAGAGGAAACAGTTTTCGGGAAAAAGGAAAGTTTGAATGCATCTGTGTTGACATGGGTCCTTGTATACTGGAAGGGATGGATTGACCTTGTTTGAAGTCATGTGATAACATGGGAAATGTAGTTCTGCTTATTAATGGAGACTTCACCAGTGTGTATTTTATAGAAAAGGGCCAAACTAGCTTGGGTACGATGGGTTTCTAACGTTGACCATCCTAGTTTTGCTATCATTTCTCCAACATGACTTGTATTTTTCCAGCGTCTACACGACCATCTAGCAGCAGTACGTTGAACTTTTTCAATCTCATATATATGGTTTTGTTGATAGGAGTTCCATATGGGTGACGCGTATTCCAGCAGAAATAAAGATTTAAAAATAAAGCATAACTGTACAATTTATTGTTAGGTATGGCCGGACATGATGGAGATAATAATATAAGGAATTACATTGTATATAGTTATGACTAAGGAACATAAATCACTGAGCCTGAGGAAAGAATATTCAATTTTCATGGATGGGATACTGAAGTGCATGGTGATGTTACTGACTGTGATGTAAAATTGGTAAGGATGATTTGTTATCTGAAACACATGAATTTTCACAGTAACAAACATCCCATCTCAGAGTAGTCAGCTACGGAGTTTGACACACAATTACAACTACTGCCTATCTCTAAGCCATAGCACGCAGTGTCGTTTGCTGTAAACTATACCACGTGTATTTGTGTATACTTCTCAGTTCATAACCCCACAGGCTCCTCCTCTATATTTTCAAGTTTCTGTCAGTTGGGTTTAAACAAACAATTGAAACTAGGAATAAGAAATCCTTTTTCACAAGTATGTTTTTACAAATACACTTGTTTAATATCAGTTTACTTCTGTGCCAAATATTGAATTATTTTATGAGGTGGAATTTTCAATAATTAGGAAAAGGTCTCCCTGGTTTAAACCCAGCTCCATCTAGTGGCTTTTATACGGCAGTTGGGCCTTTAAGTGATATTATACTACCAAGCCACAAATATTGGGTTTGATGATCCCAAAGGACCAGTAAGTAATAGCAATACTGATTTGTAGTCGAGGCGACGTTTTAAGGCAGCCATACAGCACTAAACAAACGCTAGACGTGTGAATGTCAATAAATACTGAAAAGTGGATCCCATGGAAGCAACAAACACAAACAAGGGATAAAAGTAGCAGACTCGGTTTTATTGAGCCTGTTCACGAGGAGTAGTGTGATGTGCAACACCTCTCACGCCTCCTAGCATCGGCTTAAGCTTTATTCTACTTCCAAAATGTTTCATGATTCTCCAAAGTCTGTGTCCAGTACAGGGTCTCATACGTATTCATAAAGCTTTTTAGCAATATCTTAAGTCAACATTTATCAATGTTTTAAACACCTTTGTCTATCGTTAGCTTTTAAATAATGCTATAGATTAATAATCACATAGCTGATCTTGGATGGAGATGTACCTCGTGCTACCTCATACGGGATGTATATCTCCCAGCCCATTCGATTTGCTAGAGCGTGTAATGATGTTATAGACTTCAATGATCGAAATCAAGTTATTACAAGTAAACATCTTCAATAGGGTCTTCGTTATCACAAACTACGTAGATCTTTCTCTAAATTCTACCGCCGCAACGAGGGCCTGCTGGAAAAACACCAACCTTAAGACACTTCTGCGACTAGGCATATCACAACCCTCATTTTATGGAGATGTGGTCTATAAACTTCGAATGTTAAAGGGGTCTGACGGGTTTCCTGACCGCTTTACAAATTTAATCAGGAAGTTCGTCAGAAAATGATATAACCTTTTGGTTTTACAGCGCACTGCATGTTTAGTGATTGACCCCTCTACAGTCAGTCATTACGCTTCATTTACCACTCGTGCGATGACTGGACTTTCTCTTGGGACTCTATCATTGTACCTACTGAAACCCCAACTAAGGGAGGTGGGTGCATGAGCTTTCGTCCCTCGGGTTTTCTGGTCGTACCCTAGATTGGTTTTCTCTTTAGCTGCAACTACTATGGTTGTTTGCAGTACAGTGCGGACCTACGATGCCTTTGCACTCGGACGCTGTGGTTCCTATAGGACCCTTTATCTCATTTTTGTTTCTAAAATAGATGTAAACAATCTTAAATTTGGACTTACGTAATAGTTTCTACTTAAATTGCTTTATGAATACGGGCACAGGTGTATAGCATTTCAAGGGTAAGTACCAATTTCGAATCTACCAAGACGTATGACAATGTTTAACAATTATAATGATAAGTCAACATTTAAATAGTAAAATAAAGTAAGACACGTTATAAACAAAGGATTCTGCCAACAGGTTATAACAGTACTACAAAGGTTAGTTACAAGTCGCGGAAATGCAAAATGGAACATCATCGCCGTGCCGCCGAGCAAAACCCTCTCTGTAAAAGTAATGTTTGAACGCTGCAACGGAGAATATTGAAACTATTGTGAATCTGAAAACGGCCACTAGCTTTCAAACTGGCTAGTGGCCGCACACGCCAACACACGCAGGTGGCAACTGATTTACTTAATATACACTAGACGACATGTATAAATACCCCAGTTACATTTAATGGAAGAATGTACATTTTGACGACAACGAATCGTAAGGAAAATCATCAATATATATGTTTAACAGTTTCATCAAATACAATAGAGTATAAACAATCAATTTGATAACGACATATATCACCGCTTTAACGAACGTTTACACAATTTAAACAAATTTTGATGAAAGATAAATGTGTTAATAGATTTAAAATCGTCCATTGTATTCTGACCATTGTTCGCCAAAAGTAAGCAACATCCCCTTCAACCACCACTTGGAGTCGCACATGTACACATTTTACATTGTTTTTGCTTGCTGTATCAGTGTGTGATGTAGACTTAATGCTTGATAGATACATTTCTTATTTAGCATATACAATGTAAAAATATTTCTAAGTAAATGCAACAGTTCCTGACTTTCCGCAGTGCTCCAGATAAGACGCGTATCTGCTTAATAAATATTGAGAACCAAATTCCCGAGATCACACTTCAATTGTGAGCGCGGCCACTTAAGTTATTTTTTTCTCAATTTAGCTCTGTATATAAGCCTAGAGTTAATTGACTGAATTCAGCCACTCTCCGATGGAGTAAAAGTGAATTATTAATTAGCGATGATTGGAAATTTGCAATGGAACTTGTTTTGTTTTACCTAACTTTCTATTATCTTCTTATCAATACTGGTTGAATTTAGCCAGCTTAAGAAAAGAAGGGCTTACAAATACATTATTTATTTTCTCCGCTGATCTGTTTTACTTCGCCTTTCCTGTATGATACTTTAACCACACACATGTACTAACAGTTCAGTAACTGCAGTTTTCAAATAAACCAATCGTAAGCACATTTGTCTAAAACCACTGACTGAATTCAGTCTCTAAAAAAGAAAAACAGTACAAGTATGAGATAATAGCCAGTAGTATATGTTTTTCTAGTACGGAAAGACAGTAGTGGATAAAGATTCTTGAACGGGACGTTGAATTTGGTATTACATAAGTTGCTATCTCTTGGATGAATACTAATATGTACATATAAAACTGGTGTTAACGCGTACGTCACATTTACCGCGCATGCGCAGACAATTTTAGAGACATTTTGAGGACGCCATTGTTATTGCAGCACAGTCATTCGATTGAGGATATTAAACGAATTGCATTAGAGCTCGTGAGTAACGGTTGTCCAAAGGTTCGCGACGAAAGGTAGGTACGTGTATATGTTGTGAGTTTTGAGATGATGTATTGGTTAAATGTATTTTTGTCTCAAGCGCTCTCGACTGCCTGTGGTCAGTCGCGACTGACTGTCAGTCGTGATGAACTTGAAAATGCAGAATGTGTGTGTACAGTTTTGAAATTCTGGTTATACTTGGACGGTTTAGGGGAAAGTTTGATGTGATTGGTGTGTGTATGAAGAACAATTTACCAATGTGATGTATAAACTTGTGATCTAGGCCAACTGATGTTGTTGTTCTTTGTGTGAGTACGCATGCGCGTCAGGCGATTTTGTCAGTTTAGGAAGCCGGCATTGTTTTTGTCGTGTTTGAGGAGGAAGTATTCAAGGCTGTTTCAGTTGAGGTGAAAGGTAAGTAGATGTGATATTCTGTTATTGTGACGGTTGTAAATTTAGTAATGCGACGAGAAGTTCGGGTACCTGTGAAGATTGTTTGTTTTGTTAGTTTTATGCGAGTGTGCATGCGTCGAGTAAGTAGCGTTTGATATCACTCATGTTTGTTGTGGAAGATCTGTCACTCACGTTTGTTTTGGAAGCCATCTTGGAAGCTGCAGTGCTTTTGTATCATACGGTTGTATTCGAGGAAGTGTTAAAGAAGAATTCACTTGATTGCCATTGTAAGTAGATGTGGAATTGGTAAGGAAAATACATATGCATTTGAGAAATGGCTGTGAAATATTTAAGCTTGCTAGGCTAGTGCATAACATTTTCGACGGGAGGGTTGTCCTAATACTCCTATGCCTATGGCTATGTATTGAGGCTTTGTGTAATTGCCTGAAGGTATGAGGTGTGTTGATGCAGTAAAGGGGGTCACGTGCTCCTGAATACACACAGCTTTTGTTATGTCTGGCAGAGTATATGCTAAGTGTCAAGTAAACAAAAGATGATTGGGGAGTTAGTAATTAAAGTTTGGTTTATTGCACAATTTGTTCATGAGTAAAGGAGAGCGGTATTGTTGATTGATGTTTGTCATGGGGAGAATGACGGGTTTTAATTGATAATTCATTTCAATGTTTATCATGTATTAGTAGAATGAGTTTATGCGCACCTGTGTTATTCTATGTATTCGGATATGCACAGGTACGTGTTTTGTCTTGTGCACTGCAATATCAGCAATTGGACAGGGTACTAGAGTTTTCCTTTATGATTATCCACTTATTGTGTGTCAGACTGGAAAAATAACCCAAAGCAGAGAATGTTGGGCTGCTGTTAATGTCTATAAAGGGGAGATAATTATATCAAATATTCTCTCCTTTCAGCAGGCCTCGCACTAGTCCTAGCAGTGTTGGTGAAGCCAGGTGATTTTGTTGAAAAAAGCGGTTCCCTCCAGCGAGAACTTGTTGAAACCGTGCCACCTGACTTAGGTATGTTGCAAGTGATTCAATTGTGTTGCTTATATATATATATTTCATGTGTTCATATTGTTTTTCCTCTTTGTGTGCCAGGGGCACAAATTCGCAGTCGGCCGTGGCGAGTAAAAAATGGTCTGTGCGGCCAAAATTTGAATTCCATGCGGCCATGTGGCAATCAAAAATATTCAATAAAAGAAAATGAAAATGGGTAATCATTGGACACAAGCATTAAATTTCGAGGACATTACCGGATAGATTTTGCTTTTGTGCTGTGAACTACATACTTTTGGCCAGAAAACAAACGGAAACCCTTAACAAAATAACAACGAAGCAAGTGTTTTCTTGTATTTTTCCAATTTTGCTAAATAGTTGTGACTATTTACTGCATTTAATCGTTTAATAAACTATGTAAGAACAATTGCCTTGTTGTTCTGTTTCCTAGTAAAACGTTTCTCGGACGATTGGTTAATGGAGTTCCCTCGTCTGGATTTCAATTTCTCCCGTCGAAACGAGCGGCAAATCAACAAGCCCGTTGGGCTTGTGTTCTTGGATATTGGGCAAGCCTGGCAGGCATTTTAGCATTGTCGGGATTGTGCTAATTTTGTCCACTGCTTTGCGCTTCGACTGTTAATTTAAACTTAGATATCCATGAGTACAAGTCACATTTGCTGGGTGTTCTTGGATATTGGGCAAGCCTGTCAGGCATTTTACCAGTCTCGGGATTGTGCTAATTTCGACGTCTGCTTTGCGCTTCGAATGTTAATTTAAACTAAGATGTCCATGAGTACAAGTAACATTTGCTGGTATGTAATCAACTTTTCAACAGTCAAGGCAGTGTTTATTTTACACATGATCATAAATTTGTGTTGTAAATTGAAGGGGATATCATTCGGTTTGACTTCTGGTTCTTTGGTATTCTAAAATGCGGCGCCTTTTGATTGCTAAAATGCGGTGCTTTTAGAAATCATCAATAATAAGGCTGTGAATGATGTTGATAGAAAAGGTGTCATACATTAATTATAAAAGTGTAAATATTTCTTACACAATAAGACATTGATTTACAAATATCTAATATGTTTTACTGCTTTAATACAATAATTTACATAAGCAGTTGTGATCATTTATAAAACAAGTCACTAACACTACTATTTATAAGTAAATACATAACTTGCACTTAGAAGCCTTAATTTTTTGTGTGGCTGTACATGTTACACAAACGGATAATAAGTCAGACTCGTGCAAGTGTAAACAAACTTTGAGTTGTCGAATGCACGATTTGTTTGTTTGATTGTTTTCTTTTTTTAAAATAAACAGTTCCATAGAATAAAAATACCTTCATCAGCTCTAAAGGTTTTACACACTGGTAACATTTAGTTAGTATACGTATATGTAAATATGCTTTACGGTAACCCTCTGAATAAAGTGCCACACGTTTGCTGTTTCTACGGTAGCTAACTCAACATGCAGAAAGGAATGCATTATGTAATAACATGTCTGACAGTAGTCAGTGCAGTCAATTTTGAAAAGTGGGGGATATGCAGGTGTCAATGTCATGGAATAGATAGTTGGTGTCATACGTTTACACATGCATTGTTTTGGCTCGCGCAAGCCTGAGGTATTTTAGGGAAGTTTGCATACTGCGTCTTCAACTGCAGGAGTAGCATGTATATCGCGAAATATCGGGAGGCGTTTCATGAACGTAATGTGTTACTGGAACAGCCTGACGTCATAGCAATCCATTTCCGCTTTGATCCGGCCATTCATCCATTTTGTTTTCTTTTGTGCAGCAAGAGTGCTCCAGTTAGAACGAAACAATTTATCGTAAGTAGAATATGTGCAAGTTTACACTCTCCACTGTCATACGTGTCAATAAAGTTAGCACACATTTTTAGTTTATGAATGTTTTGTGTTGTCACGGATTGATCTACATGAAATTACTCTTGATTATGTTCGACGCCTGATAATTTTGTAAACAAAAAAGCGTCGCAGATGATCTAGACTACGTATTTGTTATTCATTCTGCATCTTTAAAAATTCGAGTGAACAATTGGAAGGTTGTGTGTGCATAAACATTCCCTGACGTTTCTAGTCGTCGTTTGCATATTTGGTAATTTGTAGTATATAAACTAAAAGAAGAACAAAATACCTAGACGCAGACGTGAGAATCATTCAGACCCTGTGTATACTGAATGTGTCTAGGATATTTGTGTATGACTCATGTTTCAGGAGACTTCCAGACATTTTTCTTGAATGTTTATCTTTCGAAACATCTTGTGCTCTTTTGTTTCCATATAATTTTGGAAACTTAACCCTGCGGTCGCCAAGTGTTAAGCATACTTGACTCGAGTCCCAGAAATCACGTGTATGATTTCCAGTGGGGTCACATCCCGGATTTCTCAAACAAACTCCCGCAGTATCTTACTTGGGCATGGTACTGTGAATATAGGTCATCCTTCGAAGGGATGTAAAGTAGTCTGTCCAGTGTACAGGGAGAACTATACCCTGTGCAATATCTCTCTGAACTTCTATGTTAAGCAGTGATACAAAACCAGGGCCCTATATGAATTATATAGAGATTATTTAACTGCTGGGATCGATTATAGGGAAATCTTTCACAAGAGGTAGGTGTGTAGTTTTTTTCATGAACGGGCGCATGCGTGTGAGTAAAAAAAACAAAGCACATCTACCATCTAGTAAAGGATTACCCATAGTCGATCCCAGCAGTTAAATAATCTATTTATTACATTTTAAATTACGTTTTTGCAAACAAATATTCGCTTTATTGAACGTTATTGGCGGATGATGTTGACGTCGGCAACACTTTATTGACGTCGTGACTCAACGTCGCAACGTTAGTTATTATTGTGTTCTGAGTTAGTTATTAATATTTAGCGATAATGAATATTCTTGCACTGAGTTACATACATAGAAAGTTGAGTGCTTCGGTGATGCCGAATAATTAAAAATAGACTAGACTGAATACAACATTTTTGATCCTGAAGGATTTACTTAAAAAATAAACTTGATAACCAGTCACATTTAGCCAATCTCAATGTCTCGCTTATTTGAGAACTGACTGGAAACGGCGATGCATTCCATTTGATATTGGCCGTCTTCACGGTAATGGATAAAATATGATATGCTGACAAAAACGGTTATTTTGCGTAATTAATTTGTTAAAAATAATTGGTACGCACCAATAAAGTAATTTAATTGTGTATTTAGCCTAATTTAGGGAGTTTTAACTGGGAATTTACGCAAATACGTTGCTTATCTGTAGCTCTGTTCTGTGACGTTTTATGTCATAGAACTATACCAAGCCTAGTTGCATTGCCATTGTTGTGTACTGGTTAATGATATGGAGTTCTTTAAAGTTTTAATACACAAACTTTGTCACATTTCTGTTCTCTTGATACAATGGCAGGGATGATTAGTGCCATGTGTAGTTGTGCATGTCATTGTTGTGTTCCAGTTGAATGACTTTTGGCGGTGTTATGCCCCCATTAAAGGACATAATAGCATGCTTCCCATACCGGGAAAAAGTTCAGAACTTTGTAAAAATTGTATTTAATTTAATGTAATTTTAATTTTTAAAAATTGTAAAGACTGAAATTTAAAAAAAGACAGAATGAATGCATGCATATATAATGAGAAAATACAAAAATGCAGACTCTTTTCACCATTTAGTATTTTCATTAAATGCATTTCAATATGCTAACATGCAGAGAAATAAAATAAATAGCAATACATTTAAAAAATGTAAGGCTAAACTGAGGCATAT
Source organism: Cyrtodaria siliqua (assembly GCA_037043455.1). Lineage (NCBI taxonomy): Eukaryota > Metazoa > Mollusca > Bivalvia > Adapedonta > Hiatellidae > Cyrtodaria > Cyrtodaria siliqua. The sequence goes on along the minus strand of JAWPHD010005903.1, from coordinate 6,643 downwards.
ACAAGTTCAACTAACACGAGTTCCAAAGAATCTAGAAAGACCGCGCTGCAAATTCAGAAATGCTACATACACCATTATTTTGAGTAATCGCACCTTTTGTATTGTTTCATGTTGATTGAACAATCAACCATAAAATGAACCCAATTCAGAAACTGCCATTTAAACACCGGTTCACACTTGCCATTGTTCCAGTTTACGCTACCATGTGTACAACTAATTAGTAGGCACTTAAAGGGACACATGGCAATCTTGCAGTATTTGAAATGGGTGTCACAATTTATATATCCAGTATCATTTTTACTTTTACCCTGGTTACATTTAAATAAATCAAATTTTAAGTATTCACTATTTCGTCTTACTATACTATAAGTTTTAATATATTACTGGTGCAATAATATAAAAAATAATAATATGCAAAAACAAAAGGCTTAATACAATTCTTACAATTAACATTAATGATAAAAACTAACGGGGCGCTGCTAGTTTTTGAAAACTCAAGATTGCCATGTGTTCCTTTAACACTTATCAGTGATCGTAAAGTTCAAAAACACAGACGGGCTGAGTATCTCTGGCTAATTCGTAAGCAAACATTTTCAAATTTTCTGTTTTGATCAGCCATTTTGGCCGTTAGAGGGCGCCACATTATTTGATGTTTTACCCGGCTCGATCACGCAGTTAAATCTGTGAATAATGTCACAACTTTATATGACAGATAATGTTGAGCGCGGGGACACAAACAAGTTGATTGACAGCAAGAGGCGTAACAGTGGGCGGAGTCTTATTGCACCGAAAATTTGGTTTTCAATAAACGCTGGTTTTCAATAAACGCTGACATAATTAGTTTATCGATCTAAATTGATTGTCACTATTTAGCTAAAACACTCAGCGGGATAGTGGCTTATAAACAGTGAAAGACTTTGTGAATTAGAATTAGAATTAGAATTCGGGATTTTCCGAGATCTTTTAGACAAAATCGGTGGGAAATTTGGATTCGCCGATGTCTGGCGAATTTGGTGTGTATTTCTTACGGTTTTCATTTGCCAGTTCAGGTTACTTTTCGCCTATGGCGATTTGGCGAGTATTGTTGGTGTTGAAGTATAATGACAATAAGTAGGATTATAATGAAATTGCACATACACAGGACAAATATCTAGGCACGAAATTCATATGTTTTACATATGTGATACACATGTATTTCACATGAAAGAAACACATATGAAATACATATGTAAATATTTTTTACAAAACAATATTAAAATAGGTGGTTAATCCATTTTCTACAATATTCTGCAACTTTGTTTTATAAATACTTCATGTATTTTATGCATAATAGTTTCATATGAAATACATTTCATATGTGGCACAGGTGTATTATTTTAACATGAAAAATATAAGTGCTACGTAGGTGACATATATGTATGATTTACATATGTGGCACATATGAAAATAACATGATTAATGTATGAAAAAACATGCAAATAATAAGAAAGTAACACATATGTGGCACATGTCAGAACATCTTTCATGTGTATACTATTGTTTATTGGAGGTGACAATGGATAAATGATAAACAACTGGCGCCCATGTTAATTACATAGGAAACAATAAATGCTTCCGAGATTTTGAATAACGCGTTCTCATTGGTTCTCATCAGAACAGTTTGCATGGCATTTTAAAGTGGTAGAAATAATTGATGTAAAACGTTTGTCTAATTGTTAGCGCCATTTCCGTTTGATGTCTCCTTTGAAAAAATGCTTTTAAGATATGGTAGATCAATACAAATACAACTCGAAATATTACTCAAAGGTGTTACGAAGACAATGGTAAGAATATTAACTGCTTAATATGCATGTACCACGCACACGCCAACACACGCAGGCAAGCACACACGCACGCAAACATGCAAACACATACCTTACAGCAACGTTCAGATTTTATGTAACTTAAAGTCAAACGCTTAGCAATCATTAGTATATGAGCGTAGGTATTTCCAGTAGATACAATTAGAGTTTTAATGTATACCATATCCGAAAGTTGTGCAAATTAAGAAGTACTTACAATCGAAGACTGTGTTCCCTGGGTTAATTATGTATCTTATTTTAAAGGCTGTTGTTCAACGAAACATAAGCGGCTGAATTCAACCAGTATCGTTCGGCCTGTGATTACTGATGGTCATATCAAGTCAAATAATAACAAGAAAAGGTATAACACATATATTATACCATGGGAAGTACGGACTGCATGTAGATGTTCTGGATCAGGGATCGTTTTGATAGTGAAGGTCACCGGCACCTTGACTTTTAAATGAATAAGGATAAGGGTCATGTACTGGTCATGAGCAACCATTCATCCTTTCAAGTTGGAGGACCTAGATTCATCAAGTTTGTAGTTGTTGATAGGACATCGTATTGATAGTGAAGGGCACCGCAACCTTGACCTTCGACCTAGTGACCGGAAAATAACAAGAGGTCAATGACCTTGAAGCTCTACTGATTGATTTTGATTTCAGGAAGTAGTCGATACAAACTTGCTTTTTGAAAATCTATTTTTAGCCGTAGCGGCCATCTTGAATTTCCGGCCGACCTGAAATTTGCTTGGATCAATTAGACATCAAGAGCAGCTTTCCTGTGAAGTTTCAGGAAAATCCGTCAAGTAGTTTCAGAGGAGTAGTCGGTACAAGTTTTCATTATATAACTCTATGTAAACAAAGGTGGCCGCTGACAGCCATGTTTAACATTGAATAAAAATGATGTTCGACTCCTATAACCATCATGCCATGCTGATCATTTTAGAAAAAGTCCCATATCAATATCTCTTATAGTTTTCAAGAAGTAGTCGCTACAAACTTATTTTTTAAAAATCTATTTTTTGCCATGGCGGCCATCTTGAATTTCCGGCCGACCTGAAATTTTGCTAAGATCATTTAGACATGAAGAGCAACATTCATGTGAAGTTTTATGAAAATCCATCAAGTAGTTTCAGAGGAGTAGTCGCTACAAGTTTTCATGATATAACTCTATGTAAACAAAGATGGCCACTGGCAGCCATGTTTAACGTCGTATCAAAATAATGTTCAACTCGAATAACCATCATGTCATGCTGATCATTTTAGAAAAAGTCACATATCAATATCACTTATAGTTTTCAAGAAGTAGTCACTACAAACTTATGTTTTTTAAATCTATTTTTAACTGTGGCAGCCATCTTGAATTTCTGGCCGATCTGAAATTTTGCTAGGATCAATTAGACATGAAGAGCAACATTCCTGTGAAGTTTCATGAAAATTCGTTAAGTAGTTGCAGAGGAGTAGTGGCTACAAGTTTTCATTATATAAATCTATGTAAAGAAAGATGGCCACTGACAGCTATGTTTAACATCGAATTAGAACGATTTTGAACAAGGACCAACATCATGTCATGCTGTATCATTTTCAGAAAAAGTCCCATATCAATATCACTTATAGTTTTCAAGAAGTAGTCGCTACAAACTTGTATTTTGAAAATCTATTTTAGCCATGGCGGCCATCTTGAATTTCCGGCTAACCTGAAATTTTCCTAGGATCAATTAGACATCAAGAGCAACACTGGCAGCCATGTTTAAAGTCGAATCAAAATAATGTTCTACTCGGATAACCATCATTTCATGCTAATAATTTTAAAAGAAGTCCCATATCAATATCTCTTATAGTTTTCAAGAAGTAGTCGCTACAAACTTATTTTTTAAAAATCTATTTTTAGACGTGGTGGCCATCTTGAATTTCCGGTCGACCTGAAATTTTGCTTGGATGAATTAGACATCACCAAGAGCAACATTGTTGTGAAGTTTCATGGAAATCCCTCAAGTAGTTGCAGAGGAGTAGTCGCTTTAAGTTTTCATTATATAACTCTATGTAAACAAAGATGGCCGCTGGCAGCCATGTTTAACGTCAAATCAAAACGATTTTCGACAAGGACCAACACCATGTCATGCTGGTCATTTTAGAAAAAGTCCCATATCAAGCAATATCTCTTATAGTTGTCAAGAAGTAGTCGCTACAAACTTATTTTTTAAAAATCTATTTTTAGCCGTGATGGCCATCTTGAATTTCCGGCCGACCTGAGATTTTGCTAGGATCAATAAGACATCAAGAGCAACATTCCTGAAAGGTTTCAAAAAAATCCGCCAAGTAGTTTTAGAGGGGTAGTCGCTACAAGTTTTTACTATATAACTCTATGTAAACAAAGATGGCCACTGGCAGCCATGTTTAACGTCGGATCAAAACGATTTTTGACAAGGACCAACATCATGTCAAGCTGATCATTTTAGAAAAAGTCCCATATCAATATCACTTATAGTTCTCAAGAAGTAGTCGCTACAAACTTGTATTTCAAAAATATATTTTTTGCTTTGGCGGCCATCTTGGATTTCACATCAACATGAATTTTGGCTAGGATCAACTAGACTTTATTGGGAATATTTCTGTAACGTTTCATGAATATCCATCCAGTACTTTCAGAGGAGTAGTCGCTACAAATAAAAGTTTACAGACAGACAGACGGACGCCGCCCCACGGCATAAGCTCTGCTGATCTTTGATCAGTGGAGCTAAGAACAGGTTATCTACTGGTCATGACCAACCATCCTTTCAAGGTTGAGGACCGTAGGACCAACCGTTGTGTAGTTATTGATCGGACATCTTTAGATAGCGAATGTGACCGCGACCTTGAACTTTGATGTATGGACCCCAAAATGAATAGGTGTCATCTAGTTGTAATGGTAAAGCGTTCTTCCAAGTTTGGGGGCCCTAGGTCCAACCATTCTGTAGTTATTGATCGGACATCGTTTCGATAGTTAATGTCAACACGACCTTGACCTTTGACCTAGTGACCCCAAAATCAATAGGGGCCATCAACTGGTCATGAGCAACCATCCATCTAAGTTTGGGTACCCTTCTGCCAACCATTCTGTAGTTATTGATCGGACACCGTTTGGATAGTCAATGTTAGCCCGGATGTGACCTTTGACCTGGTGACACCAAAATCAATAGGGGTCAAAATGAACATGGCGCCCCGACAACACTTTGTTGTGGGGAGCAATAATTTATTAATTGAAGGGCACTGGCTTAGTCGTTGCTGGGGTGATTTACGGAAGAATAACCGTGTGACAACCTGCCGTAAGGATGAGTATTACTACTTAGATTTAACGGTCATGATTGAATAATTGGTAGGGAACTGAAGAAGTGAAGGGACACTACAAAATCTGAAATGAAGATTGCTGTGCATCCCTTTAAGTGGGGTGCATGAGATGTTGTAGATTTGGCGGAAAGTGACAAATGAAAATAGGTATTTTTTTGAAAAATATGTTTAATATACAAAAACAACATTACTGATATGGAAAAAAATAATTGTATGTACAACTCAGTGTGTCAGGTCCCTGCCAAGACTTGAACTTGAATCTCTTTTCTCGAAAGAAAAGTGTGTTTCCTTACACTACAGAGATCGCCCAGACATCACAAAAAGAGTGTACAAAACTAAGCGAAATTAATAAAGATGTAGATCAAAAGAATGTCAAACTAAAACTAGAAATTGTTATTGTCCATGGGACAAAAACGTATGGCTCCCCTACTCGCCCGAACAGACATAATTGACGACTCTAGGTCCAACAGTTCTCATTGATCTGAGATCGTTTTGATATTCAATATCCCTGTGACTGTATTTACAACCTGAATCAGTAATATTTATTGGTCAACCATCCTTCCAAGTTTGAGGACCCTAGGTCCAACCATTCTCTAGTTATTGATTGGACATTGTTTTGTTATTGATTGGGGATCGTTTTGATATCAATAGGGGTCATGTTCTGGTCATGACCAACCATCCTTCCAAGTTTGAGGACCCTAGGTCCAACCATTCTGTAGTTATTGATCGGACATCGTTTTGATAGTTAATGTCATCACTACCTTGACCTTTAACCTAGTGACCCCAAAATCAATAGGGGTCATCTGCTGGTCATGACCAACCATCCTTACTAGTTTGAGAACCCTAGGTCCAACCATTCTCTAGTTATTGATCAGACATCGTTTGATAGTCAATGTCACCGCGACCTTGACCTAGTGAACATCGATTTGATAGTCAATGTCACCACGATCTTAACCTTTACCTAGTGACCTCAAAATCAATAGGGGTCATCTACTGGTCATGAGCAGCCATCCTTCTAAGTTTGAGGACCCTAGGTCTAACCATTGTGTAAATATTGATCGGATATCGTTTTGATAGTCAATGTCACTGCGACCTTGACCTTTGACCTAGTGACTTCAAAATCAATAGGGATCATCTACTGGTCATGACCAACCATCCTTCCAAGTTTGAGGACCCTAGGTCCGACCATTGTGTAGTAATGGATCGGATAGAGTTTTGATAGTCAATGTCACTGCGACCTTGACCTTTGACCAAGTGACCTCAAAATCGATAGGGGTCATCTACTGGTCATGACCAACCATCCTTGCAAGTTTGAAGACCCTAGGTCAAACCATTCTCTAGTTATTGATTCGAATCGTTTTGATAGTCAATGTCACCGCGACCTTGACCATTGACCTAGTGACCCCAAAATCAATAGGGGTCATCTAATAGTCATGATCAACCATCCCTCTAAATTTGAGGACCATAGGT